>PVKS010006484.1:33767-78294 GCA_004027875.1 Aplodontia rufa
ATTTATCAATTGGGCTGTTGGTGTTTTTGTAGTTGACATTTTTGAGGATTTTATAGATTCTGGATATGAGACCCTTGTCTGAGGAATCATAGTCCATGATTCTCTCCATTTCTGTAGGAAACCTCTTGACTCTTTTGATTGTTTCCTTGGCAGTACAAAAGCTTTTTAGCTTTATGGCATCCCATTCACTGATTTTTGAGTTTACCTCCTTCACTTTTGGAGACCTGTTGAGAAAGTCTTTGCCTACTACCAAATGTTGAAGTGTTGGACCAATTTTGTCTTCTATCAGTTGCAACATAGCTGGTTTGATACCAAGCTCCTTGATCCATTATGATTTGATTCTTGTACAAGGAGAAAGATATGGGTCTAATTTCAACTTTTTGCAGGTGGAAGACCAGTTTGTCCAGCACCATTTGTTGAAGAGGCTGTCACTTCTCCATGTAATATTTTGTCCCCCTTTGTCAAAAAATCAGATGTTTAAAGATTTGAGGATTTGTTTCGGGGTCTTCTATTCTATTCCATTGGTCTCTTCCCTGTCTTGATACCAGTACCATGCTGTCTTTGTTACTATGGCTCTATAGTATAGTTTTAGATCTGGAATGGCAAAACCGCCTGTTTCATCTTTCTTGCTTAGTAGTGCTATGGCAATTCTTGGTTTCTGGTTGTTCCAAATGAATTTGAGAATTGCTTTTTCAATGTCTTTAAAGAACGACATAGGTATCTTTATAGGGATAGCATTAAATCTATATAAAGCTTTTGGTAGAATGGCCATTTTTATTATATTAATTCTGCCTATCCAAGAACATGGGAGATCTTTCCATCTTCTTAGGTCATCTTGGATTTTGTTCTTCAATGTTCGATAGTTTTCATTGAAGGGATCTTTCATTTCCCTTGTTAGGTTAATTCCCAAGTATTTTATTTTTTTCGAAGCTATTTTGAAAGGAACTGAATTCCTGACTTCTTCTTCAGTCCTGTTATTATTAGTATATAGGAAAGCTATTGATTTATGCATGTTGATCTTGTATCCTGCCACTTTGCTAAATCTACTTATGAGTTTGAGCAGTTTATTGATGGAGGTTTTTGGATCTTCCAGATACAGAATCATGTCATCAGCAAAAAGAGAGAGTTTGACTTCCTCTCTTCTTATTTTTATCCCTTTGATTTCTTTCTCTTGCCTAATTGCTCCAGCTAGGGTCTCAAGAACAATATTGAATAAAAGAGGTGAGAGCGGACAGCCTTGTCTTGTTCCCGACTTTAGTGGAAATGCTTTCAGCTTTTCTCTGTTTAGTATTATACTAGCTGAGGGTTTAGCATATATAGCCTTGAAAAAGTTCAGAAATGGTCCTTTGAACCCCATCTTTTCTAGAGTTTTGAACATAAAAGGGTGCTGGATTTTTCAAAGGATCTTTAACGGGTGATTAGTTCTTGAGGGCTCTTCCCACCTCAGATTGAGTCTAATATAGAAGTTAGACTTTGTCTCTTGGCTATGCCCCTTTTGTCATGTGATGCCCCATACAATCTCAGAATTCTGCAGAGTACCTACCAGAAGAAAGCTCCTCACCAAATACAACCCCTGGATGTTAGTCTCTCTAGCCTCCAGAACTGGGAGCTGAATAAACTTTGCTCTCCTATTATAGCAGAAGAAAAATGGACTAATCAGGGAATCAGGGCCATTTGGGCTCAGTCCTGAACAAGATGTGTGTGAACCAAACCAAGGCAAGGACCATTTCTATTCTCAGGCCAGGGCAGCCTTAGCATGCTGAGGTGGGGCTGTGCTGACACATTGGAGGAATAGCCAAGGACCAAAGAGACAACATGGAGAGTGAGACCTTCAAAGCCTGCGGCACACAGTAAGACTTGAGGTTTTCAGTTTAAGTAAAATTAAGATTGAGAATTCTGAGCAAAAGAATGATGTAATTTTATTTTAAGATCCTCTTTCTGACAGCTATGTTTAAAATATACTATAGGGATGAAAGAGAAAATCCATCAAGCTCTGGAGTAAAGACTGTGTTTGTGAGAGAGTGGTCCACGGAGCAGACCACTAGTAGAAAATGTGATGATAGGATTCTGGATATATTTTGAAGGAGTAGCAAACAGAATTTTCTGTTGATTAGACACATAGAATATGAAATAAAGAGAGAAGAGAGGAATCCATTAAAAATTTCAGTTTATGGTCTGAACAACCAGAAAAAGAGGGTGCCATGAACTGACACCAGGAGCCAATAAATGGATGGTGTCAGGAAAGGTCTGGGAGTTTGGGATCTGGCAGATGGAGTTTAAGATACTCATCAGATATCCACAAGGAGGAGATCCAAGTCTGAGATCTGGGGATTCAGCATGCGAGTCATCATCTTAGAGGCAATATTAATATCCATGTCTTAGATATAAGAAGGAGAAGTCACAATGACCAACTTTTGAGGTCTTCTGTGTTGAGCAGTTGGAGAGAAGAAGAGGAAACAGCAAAGAAGACTAAGCTGGTGTGGCTGATGACAGTAAAGCACTCTGAAGTGTAAATGAAGAAAGCTGTTTAAAGAAGGAGTCATGGAGTTTTACACAGCCATTAGAAACAATGATATTGCAGCCCTTGAAGGTAAATGGATGGTTATGGAAGAAATCATGCTCAGTGAAGTCAGCATAACCCAGAGAACCAAGGGTCGAACGTCTTCACTCATCTGTGGAGGCTGGAGCCAGACCCTGGCCATTGAGAAAGGAGGTCTATTATCATGTTTAAATTCCAGATAAGGTGTAAAGTCATACAACCTAAGGCATTTATAGAGATGTATTGGGAAGGAGGGGGGAGGGATAAGGGTGGGTAATTGGAGGGGCTCTTGGGGGTGATTCTATTTTCCTGTCAGGGGCTGCCAACAGAAGGAATTAAACAAGGACTAGGAATTGGCCACAAGAATTACTGTGCATTTGTGGAAGCGATTTGCTAGTATCCCTTTCCAATTACTACCATCTCTTTTTTTTTTGACCTGCAATTTATTGACACTATTTTGTTTGTTTTGTTTTCATCTGCACACATAATATTTTCTGAAAACCTTATTAAAATTGATTTACTACTTCATTTTGCAATGGTCCCAATAATTTGGGTCCCAATTCTTCAAGTGCTGATTACTTTGTGATCAAGTGGGTGGTTAATCAATCAAATATTCTAGAAAAGATGCTGTTTTCTCACATTGATAAGGTAGAATAGTTTTAAAATTAAGCTATTAAATAAAATAAATTAAAATAATTATATATTTCTTTAATTTAATGGCTGCATAATCCACATTTTCTTTACTGATTGTTCTGTCAATGAACATTGGGTTGTTTCCTTATCATGGAAAAAGAAGAAAATTTTGCTATTTTTCACACCATGGATAAAATTTGAGAACATTTTGCTAATTGAAATAAGCCAGTTATAGAAGGAAAAATATTGCAGGATTTCACTTACATGAAATATCTCAATTAGTTAAATTCATAGAAGCACATAATAGAATAATGGTTACTAATCACTGATCTTTCCAAGGGGAAATGGACACTTATTCAATTTACATAAAGTTTCATCTACGCATGATAAATAAGTTCTATATTTAACATAAGGTAATGCGCTAAAAGAACTTAATTTAAAAGGGTGGGTCTCAAATAAGGTGTTCTTACCACCAAAAACAAACAAAAAATAAATCAAATGTTTGGAGGAGATTGATACATTTATCATCTTAATTAGGTAATGGTTTCCTGGATGTATAAGCTCAAATTCATTAGATTGTAAACATTAAATGTGAAGTTCTTTGTTATATCATTTATACCTCAATAAAGCTGTTAGAATACTTTATACTTATGCTACCTTTGTTCTTAAAGAAAACCAATTCCTGGTTTTTTGTTAGAATTTCTCATTGCAATTTTGGATTTGTAATTTTTTTTCTATAAACCCACTAAAGCATACTTTTGCTAATTGAAGATTATGTAAATAATGAATGCAAATGAGAATTTCTATATTTTCTTAGATTTTTTTTCCTGTTGTATTGTAGCAAGCTTTGGTAACCATAATGGTATTTTTCCTTAATGTACATTTTGCTGATATTAGTATTTCTATGCTAGGTTTTTAATTTAATAGGTTTAAATTAATAGGTTTCTTGAATATCTGTTTTCATGGTTTACTATTAACTTTTCTTTGTCCTTATATTTTGGGCATATTTATACAATAACATGTAATTGAAGTCTTTTTAAATGTATATTTTAATATATAATTTGAGAACAAGTATTTTTATCATAAAGTTGTGTTTATCATTTTGAGTTTTGATCATTTTAGAATCATCTTCATGACTTTTCTAGTCAAATCAATGTAAGAACTGTAAACTTATTTCATGAAACTGATGTCTCATCCCCTTCACTTCTTCTTACCTAATATCTTTCTGTTCCACCCTGTTGCTACAGTTAATTCGTTCATGTTAAATATACCCTAATTGGACCACTTCCTTTTTCTATTTCCTTAGCTATCTCAGTTCTTTTCTTAGGATTTTTTTCTTTCATGATAAAGCACATGTTTTATTAGTGTTATTTTTTTCAATCTGCTAGTGGATAACTGAATTTTTATGTTAGTAATCATCAATTACTGTAAACACCTATGGACGTTGTTGTCTAGTTTCTGTTACTATAAAGAGAAATCTGTGAGTTGAACTGTCTTTTCCCTTGTGAGCTTCAGGATAGTGTTTCATGGTTTGGATTTATTTTCATTCATCCTGCCTGGAGCAGACTTGGAATGAGCTTCCTGAAGAAGAGTCACTCTGACTGAAAACCAGATTATGAGCTAGGTGTAGTAGTACAAGCCTGCAACTTGAGCTACTTGGGAAACTAAGTAGGAGGATTATGAGTTCAAGGCCAGACTGGATGAAGACCTCACCAAAAAAAAAAAAAAAAAAAAAAAAAAAAAAAAAAAAAAAAAAAAAAAAAAAAAAAAAAAAAAAAAAAAAAAAAACATAGAAAATAAGAGAAGAGAGAGAGCTTCACATACCATAACCTAATTACTCTATGCTTATTCATTTTTTACTTAAAAAACAAAAACAAAACAAAACAAACTACTGTCTTTTAAAATTAAGATTGGGTTCTTTTGGAATGCAAAGGGGAAACTGGCCTCCAAGGTTGAGAGGACAGAAAAATATCTAAATAAAATCTTAAATAAAATCTAAGGTTGGCTCAATGTCATCTCTGAACCTGGAAGATGGACTTGGGGTACTTTGTCAGCTTAACACTATCAATGTTAAATATATAGAGATGGATCTCCTAGCAAAAGGGTTTTATTTGGGAATAATATAAAGATTTGATGCAACACAGGACATTCTCACAGATCAGGGTGGCCTTCAATACATCTGAAGAACAAAGGAGAAGGTCAGGGTTTTACTGGGGATAAAGAAAACTTATATAAATTGTTTGGAAAGAAAGTTAATTGGTGTAGGCAATATCTTTCTGCTCCTGGCAGCCTCTGCCCAGTAACTGGTGGCAATTATTGGGTAAGATTTATAATATTAAACTTGTACCAGACTGTTATGTCAGATTACGTTTATAAGACAGTAGCTAAGGCAGCCCAGCTGCCTAAAAGGCTGGCCAACTATTCTTGGGATCCCAGCTGCCCTGTGTGTCTCCTATAATAAAATGTGGTTTGGAAATTTTCTTAGGATAGTTTCTTTTAGCAGATGACTCATATATGAGTCCTCCCTTCAAGATATTCCCTCGCTCCATTTTGCCAGGATCCCATGAGGTGAGTCCATTTTGAATCTGACGTATTTCACAGCATGTATGCTAAGACACACTCCACCCTCCCAACTAAGACCAGCTGCTCTTCAACTCTGCTCTGATTTGGTAAGTAAAAGTTGAAGGAAGAACCTGTTTTCAATCAAGAATGTCCTTAACTTCCTGATTGCTTGAAAACTTGTCAAACTTGATCAAGACACACTGCAGACTCTTGTTATCTCAGAATAAAAGCAGATTCTTCCCATGGTTGGCTGGGGCTATCCCTATTTCTGATACTGATTCCTTTAGGAAGCTGAAATCGTATCAATCTGAAGTGCTCTATGTCCATTATTGATGATGCCAGTCCCTGCTCTATCTGATTAGGCCTACATTTTACAACTTAATCAACATGTCTCAGCTGTAAGTCAATTATAATAAATAAATCTATTAATCTAAAATTTCTCATTTGCTCAGAAATTACTAGTGGAAAAATAAGTTTGCCTGAATTACTGAAACATCTGATACTTTTCCTTATGTTTTTTATTAAAGGGTCAAAGAAATTAACAAAATTATTCAAGGTCCCCAACTAGCATGTTTCAGTCCAAGTTTTACTTTCTCTACCAATATCTTTCCTGGTCATTCTGTCTGGGAAAAACATGACATGTGACAAAACCAAGGGCAAGAGATTTCATTGATTAGTTAGCATGTGTTCATATAAATTCAATCAACACTGTGTCCTCAGCATCCCTAAATAATATGTTCAGGTGAATATGTGACAGAGGGCATTCCAATCAGACAGAATAATATGTACAACAAAGAGAGGCATGAGACTCTAACTGAAGTTTGAGGAGCAGGGAGTGGACAGGTACTGGTGTAGTGATAGATAATTTGAAAAGTAGTGAGCAAGAAATAGATTTTGAAAGCCCAGTTAGGCATATGGACTTCATCCATAGGTATGAAACATCCCTGAAGAATTTCATGTGTTCTCTGAAAATTAAAGAAATAAAATTAATCTTTATCCATCCCATTGTCAAAAGAAAGAAAGAAAAAAAAAAGAACAAAATATTAAAAAGTAAAGTTGGAGTACTATTTTCAACACCTGAAGTAATAGTGATTAAGACAATGTGATATTGATGAAAGGACAGAGGAATGGGTCAATAGGATAAAATAGAGAACTCATAAACAGAACTATGTAAACATAGTTAACTGATCTTTGACAAAGGAGAGAAGATAATTTAATGGAAAAGGAAATGGTGCTGAAAAACTAGAAGTCCACATGTAAAACAAAGTGAAATTAAACAGACTCTTCACATTCCATAAAAAATAATTCAAAATGAATCATAAACTCAAATGTAGAAAGCACAATTTCAAAACCACTAGAACAGGAGAAAATGTGAGTGACCTCAAGTTTAACTTTTTGACACCAGAAAACCACATAATCCATAGAAGAAAATATTGGTGGATAAGCTAGACTTCAATAAAATTAAAAACTTTTGACCTGTGAAATATACACTTAAGAGAATGAAAAGACAAACCACAAACTAGAAAATATTTGCAAAACACATAGCTGATAAAGCACTCTCTTAAGAGCCAAACATAAGAAACAAACGATTCAGTTAAAAAAATGGGCAAAATATTTGAACAGACACTTAAAAAAAGATTATAGATGGCAGTTTACCACATGAAAAGATGGTCACCATCATGTCACCCAGAAATCTCAAATTACAATAACTGCAAGAAAACTATTTTTTCAAATATTGTAAAGGTTGATAAAATTATGTATCTGTCAAAACACATGTAAATGTACAACACAAACTGACGCCTAATGTAAGTTATAGGTTTCAGGTAATAACAACAATATCTAATCGTCAAATGTAACAAACGTAACCCTACTTATGCAAGATGTGATAAGAACGGAAATGAGATGGAGGAGAGGTATATGGGAATTTTATGTACTTCTGCTCAGTTTTTCTGGAAAATTAAAGCTGCTCTAAAACAAGTCTAATTTTTATTTTAAAAACCATTAATAATAGCCATTATGTCATGATTCTCATTTTCAGATTCAAATATTGACATTTTCCAGCTATTTTACTTGATATTAATTTTCTTTGCCTAAGTTTCATTGGTGAAGGGATGACATCTCTAGGTAAAGAAATCTTTGTTTTGCTTTGCTTGCAATTCCCCCCAATACCTATTAGAAGTCATGAGGTGGTGAATTCATGGACTTAGGACTTAAAGTATAATTTGACGTGAAAATTTGAAATTAGCTCATATTCTCCTGGATACGAAGCTTTATGCTAGATGAAAATTTTGAGTTATCCAATACATAGTGAACATTTATTCCAGCTCATTGAAGCTAAATAGTCACAGGACTCACTGAATTAATTTGTTCAGGAATGGTATGTTTAAGAGTCTATTGTAAATTCTAAATCATGAGAGCTATCTTGGCACTTCAGACATGAAAATGCAATGATATTGTGAATGCAGCATTTACTTCCTAAAACAGCAGAATGTCTCTGTCTTATGTTTTTGTGCATCTGCTTGTTCTTTAATAAACCACATTCAGGAACTGAATGGGATCATGAGGACTAAAAGTGCCTTCAGAGGTCATTTGGTTCATCTTTCACATTTCTAATGTTATTAAACTCCCCAAATTAAATCTCTCACCTTATTAAATCTAGATTGTGCCAATGTACAGCTTTCGTGTGCTCATAAAACCTGTCCCTCTCCTTTCTGGGCACAGACATAGAGCACACTTGCCAGCCTTTGTGATTGGTGTGATCATGTGACTGAAGTCTAGCCTGTGGATCAAGAGCAAAAGCCATATGTGTTACTTTTAAGCTTGGCTCATCCAAAGCTCATATGGCTGATGCCTTTCATTTGCTAATCTGAAACAACAGGAACAAAGATCTTCCAGAACTCTGGGTGGATATGGCTACAGACCGAAAGGAACCTGAGCTGGAAAGGCTGAAATCCTGGAGGGAAGGGAGACTCTTGGAGATAAATCTGACTTCGGGGAGCTTATCCTGACTTGGCAGCCCATGAGAAAGTCAAGCAGGAAGAAGAAAATCAGTAGATACCTGAGAGTTTTCTGAGAGTAGCAGAATATCATTAGAATCATAAGTTGCCAAAGGGACAAGGCCCCAGAGAATAGGAGTGTAGTAGGGAAGGGAGCCCACCCTCCAGACATTAGTTTCATAGGGGTTGAACTATCAATAGCACAGATTTTTGTAAAGACTGAAAACAAGCCTCTAGAGCGTTCAGATGATACCAGGTTGAGTTGATCTGTCTGCACTGTGGCCCCCAGTTCAATGTGAATAGATTGAACCATAGCTGAGGAAAGATGACCTGACCCTGAGACTCTTCAATGTTTAGTAACAAACTAGACAAAGAGAAAAAGCCTACAACAGGAATATAGCAATGGTAATTATACCAAGAAACATGTTATTAATATAGTCAAGCAAGTAGATGACAAGATGGAGAAATTTGCCAGAAAATTGGAATGCATCAAAAAGAATGAAATTTCTAAAAACAAAAGGGTACAAAAATCAAATTAAAAATCAGTAGGTGATCTTAACAGCAAACTAAAGAGAAAATTAGTGAATTAGGGAGAGCAGGTACAATAAATTCTACTTATCTATCTGTTCAAATATTTGTAAGAAATAAAGATGAATAATATAATTAAAAATAATTTTAAAGCATATGTAATCTAAGGAAAATGATGAAATTTCTATCATTCATATAATTAGAGATCCGAGGGCTGGGGGGAATCAGAAAAAATGAGTCAGAGGAGACAGATGAGGAATGGATGAGAAGTTTCCCAAATAATTAAAAAAACTACATTACATTGAAGAAGTTTAATGAATCTATATAAATCTCAGTGTAGTTATTTCCTGTAGCTGCTGTCATAAATTGCCACAAAATTAGTGGCTAAAAAGAATACATATTTGTTGGGAGTAAGTGTTGGGGAGTGATATTGGCCAAATTTTATAGTGTTCAAGTATAGATGTGTCACAACAAATACCATTATTATGCACAATGAACCAATAAAAATGTGAAAAAAAAATATTTGTTATCTCGTCGTTTCTGCAGGTCAGAAGTCTAGATAATCTCACTTGGTTTTCCTTCTTAGAGTCTCGCAAGGCTGAAATACAGATGTCCGCCAGATACGCTCTTATTTAGAGACTCCAGGGGAGACTCTGCTTCCGCATTTATTAGGTTGTTGGAAGAGTTCTGCTCCATGCAGTTGTAGAGTTGAGGTCCCCTTTTCCTGCAGCTGTCAGCTTGGATACTTTCAAATCTTTCACCTTTGTTACCCATTCCATTGTCTCCTCCATCTTCAAAATGCCCCCTATATCTTCAAATTTCTTCCTCCAGTAATAGCCCACCAAGTCTTCCTTACTCTTCAGATCTCTCTGTAATCATATAAGACAAAATTTTGTTATGCTAATATTCAGAACTTATATATATTATATTTTTTGTTAGAAGCAAGTTTGGTTGTTCAACAAATAAATTTCTTAATTAAAAAAAGTTCCTAGTTTCCAGTAACTACTCCTTCATGTCCTTCTGAGCCCTTAAAAGTAGTATCCTCCATGTATAGATTTCTAGTAACATGCTGTTTCCTTCAACTTAGGTGTCTTACTTTCAGGATTTTTCTAAAATTCTCATTTACTTAAACACTGTCTTCATTTGAGAGTCTCTTTAAAGTCACCTAAATTTTTTCTATAATGCTTTTCAAAATTCTTCCATCATTCACCAAATGCTTGATTCCAGATCTACTTCCATCATTTTAGGGCATATAGAAATAATGAGAATACCAAGCATCAGAAATAGCAGAAGGAGCAAACTGAAGATTTTTAAAAATTCTAAAATAGCCAATTATTGTCTGTTGATAAAGTGGTTATTAGAAAGGAAATGTGGGTTGGGAAAGATCTTGGGGTTAAGTCATTTATAGTTTTTAGGTGATGAGGAAACATTCAAAGTCTCAAGATTAATAAGAAAGCAATTTTGAGTAGATCCAAACAAAAGAAAATAAGAGTGTTTTTTTGAGTCAATCCAAATGTAAAAAAAAAAAAAAAAGTGAAATTCCTAATGTAAAGAGGCCAAGAGGCAGAGTGATGCAGCAGAAAGAGAACAAACTCTGGGTTTGAGATCTATCTCAGCACCTGTGTCCTCAATTCACCACAGCAATCTCCTTAATGTTTCTGAGTCTCACTGTATTTTTCGGTTTGTAATGGGGCATCCCTGGTTTGGGGAGCTGTGATTGCCCCAGAAGGAATAAACTACTATGTCTATATGCATATAAACAGAGATAGAAAAAGTTGGCTTCAAGAGATGGAACAACCTCCAGGCAAGAAAAACTCAAAGAGTAACTGTTTAAAGTAGGATATTGGTTAAGTCTTAAGTTGAAAACTTGGCTTAGAAATGAAGGATATAATTGCAGGTGGGTGGGTTACTATTCACATTCTCTTAGTTTGCCTCACTCCCAGCACAACTGAAATGATCAATGCTGAGCAGTCTTGGGGTAGCTTCAGACATGCCAACTGATAATGGCTTGCCTCTGACCTCTTGCTTTTGCTGTGGAATTTTCTGTTGGCATGGCTTGGATCATCTGTCAACTAAGCTTCAAAGCCTGTACAATCTAGAGATACCCAGAGTTATCATCTTGGGCTGTACTTCATGAGAAGGGTTAGGAGCTAAGAAATTTCCCAAGGTTTCCAGACAAGTTTCTTTCCACGTGATGGTCAATTCCATGCCCAATCATTGTCTTGTGTTTCTCTTGCTCCCTAAGCCATGATCTTACCCTCTTTGCTCCCCATTCTTAATCTCAAGGACAGTATCTCAAAAAATCCAGCCACATGTAAACATCCATCTGAGATCCCAGCTTTCACCAGATTCAGGTTATGAAAACAGTGGGTAAAAATATGTTATCTGTGGAAAGACTGGATCAGTAAGCAGAGGGATGGGACCTCAGAAGTAGAGGAACTACAAAAGCAGAAATGGGAGAGAAAACAAATGCAGAGTCCACATGCCAAGGTGGCCCAAAAGAAATCCAAATATTCCACATTTGATAGGAGACTCCAGGCTGGCTCCAGTGTAGGCCATCATAGATATATGGTTCCTGTACTGGACTTGCCCATCCAAGTCCCAAACTTTCCAAGCAGCTACTAATCACTGTTCTGCATCATGTAGTGGATAGAAGAGAAAACACTGGTCACAGTGCCCATTTGTACTTGGTTTCTAAGTAAATTCTTCATTCCCTACACTCATATTTTGAAGCTGCTGACCAATCACTACTTTGGACAGCAGAGCATTCACCAAGCCAAGGCCACAGGGCTGGGGGTCAGAAGGTCTTCTTCCCACCTTGTCAAACCTGACTTTCTCAGATTTGGTACACTACATAATTCTCAGTATAAGTGTGAGGGGTTCATATAGGGTAAGGAATGGGAAAGTAGCATCCCTTGCACATGGCAGATATTCTGCAAAGGCTAATCATAGTGATATGAGATTTCAGTCAGGACCTAGAGGTCATTGGGGTCTTGTGGGAGGGGCCCCAACCTTTCCAGAGACTACTGAATTCCCAGCCCCTAGGCAATTACCCCTCTGCCCAACCAACTAGCTGCCATTACTATCAGCTGAATTTCCCATGACATTTCCCCCTGTTATTCTGATAACTGAGAAATGAAATATAAAATGTTCACAGCCTACTGCCTGCATCATGGCTCTTTGGAGACAAGTTGGCATTTAAATGCCAGACAGTCTGTTGAAGTCAGGATGAGGCCAGCCTCAGGCTTGTCTTAGGGTCAGGGATAAGGGGCAGGGGTCCTCTTTGGTTTCTGATTTAATAAGAGGATTGCTTCCAGCCAAATGCAAGGCCAGAGAGGTCAGCAGTGAACATACTGAATAAAGGGACCAGATGGTTTTTATACTGTGTGTGTTTCTTATAAAAGGAAAAATAAAAAACAAAAATAAAAACCCAGAGGTGACTAGAGCAAAGGTTGTTCATCAGGAAAGAGGCACAGCTCATTCAGACAGCTGTGGTCTGGCTCTGCCCCAGAGGGAAGTTTACTTGGGAAGAATTGAGGAGTTTGATTGTTTGATATGTGATCTAAAACATGCTCTCAGATCTCTGTGATGACTCTGTTTGGGGCAGAGGCCATAAGGGAAGGACAGAGACTCAACCACATTGTGGAAGCAGAAAACATGCCTCCTTTTTCTTAGGTCCCCTCATTCCTCTTTCTGGTACTTTAGAAAACTCTTAAAAGCATAGCTGATGACAAGTGTGGCAGCTGATGGGAGTTAAGGCCAGAGCAACATGGTCCCAACCTCACTGTGCCACTGGCAAGGGACTGATATTTGGGCAAGTCTATTGTTTGTTCCAGTATTAGTCTGCTCCATTATGAATGTGGACCAGAAACAGGAGCCTCATCCTCTTACAAAGAGGTTAAGAAGGATAATTTACCTAAACTACTGGTGCACCTAAGACCCTCAGGAAACAGTGGGTCCTTCCTCTTTCTGCCCTGGAGGCAAATATAAAATTTGAATAAAAGTCACATCATCCTTACAGAAAAGACAGATTATAAGAAGTCACAGGAAGCAAGCTGTATAGCTCCTTAATCCATGCTCCAACACTGTTCCTTCCCAAGCATTCATCACTGTGAGCTCAGCTGGCTGATGTGCCCCCCCCCCAAGGATGGTCAGGGCATTATCACTGTATTTCCCTGTTAATTAACTGGGCTGCTATTCCACAGTGTTAATGGCCACAATTGTAATTCAATCAAGTAAACAACATTTCAAGTAGTTAATAAAAGCAGTGAAATTCCTAACTGCCCATAACCGTGATTTCATAGAAGTAGGATTCAGTGATCTGCCCTTGACACACAATCAGGATCACTGATGCTGCTGCGCATCTGTTGAGGATTCTTCCATCCACACATTTTTAAAACAAGGTGTTTCTTTTTGCCTCCTCCCCACTCATTGACTTTCCAAATGTGTTTTTTGTAATGTTCCACCTTTTGGGAAATAGCCCACTGCTGCTCCTTGTGAGCTCAGTCTTATTATGAGCTGAGATTTCAAACACCACCCAGATTGCTATAATTCTTTTTAATGTCTCTAGTTTTCCAGTTATAATTTAGTTTCCAAAATCAAAGGTAATACAGTACTAGGTCCCTGAAGGGTCTTCAGCATGTGGGTGAGAACATTAAGTTAGGAGAAATAGTTACTTTTAGATTTTGGAAACGTCTTTCTTTCCATATCTTGTTTCATTCTCTGAGCCATGACTCTCAAGTTCTGAACTGGGTCCAGAGAATGCACATATGGATTGATGATGAACCCCTGGTCTGCATACATGCATGTCCCCCTTCTGTCTGTAGATCTCTTTTGGTGCCACAGCCCATCAGAGAAAAGAAACCCCTCACTAGCCCCATGCCATCTTCTCTGTCCAGTGGATGTGACAGAGGGTCCAACAAGAGCTCCTCACAACAGCCTTTGGGCTTCAGAGGATTGAGGGAGACCCCCATCTGTTTTGGGTTTGCATTTTATTACTTCTTCTTCCAGATCACCCTATGGTACATACTTGAGTAAATGAAGGTGCAGTGAGAGTATGAAATGATAGAGGCAAGGACTCAGACAGTAGGTTAAAATAGCAGAGAATGCTGGAAAGAACACCTAGCAAGGAGGAGAGTTTTCTGATTGGTTTTGCACAGCCTCAAGCTTGTCATGTTGCTGTTTTATTTCATTAACTCCTCACCCACCACACCTGAGCTATTCATCCACCCATTCATTTACCCGTGTGCCCCATCCCACTCCCATCTACTCACTGATCACCCATGCTTTCTCTGCTCAATCATCACCCACTCATTTATCACCCATCCACATACTCTCACCAGTCACCTACAAACTCACACATTGTTCATCTCTCACTAATCCACACACCTACCGAACTGGCCACTCACCCTCACAATTACCACCTTTCCATCCTCTGGCTTAAGCACTCACGTACTCACTTGCTTGCTGAGTTGTCTCTCTTCCCCCTCACCCTCTCACAAAAGTTCACTGATCAGTGACCCTATGGGATCTGGAAGCTTTGCTGTAAAGTGGCAGAGATGATTCAGACTCAGCAGACAGCTGAGAGGGGCTTCCAGACCAAGGAGAAATACAGACAGTGGAGGCATTGATGAATGTTCAGGGTTGGAGAGGGGCAATGTGAGCCAAGAGCAGAGGACAGGAGTCTTGGGAAAGCTGGAGCTATGAACTGAGAGGTTCATCGCCAAGTGAAGAAAAAGACTCATGGAAGCACAAGCAGAAAGGTACAAGCAAACTGGAGTGTACCTTCTCTGGGAAATTCCATAGGTTAGCATAAGCAGCTCCTGCCAGCCTGAGCAGTTGTGGCCACTGGAAAGAGTAAGACTCAGTATAGAGGTATGGAAATAATTAATTAATTTAGATGTGTATTTTAGAAAGGTCTCTTTGATGACACAACCGGGGAGGGCCTCCACTTAGTCATCCACAAAATTAAAAGTATTGATTATAGTCCCTGAAACCCTTCCAATTCTGACTTAAAGATCTCTGAGGCAAGGGAGTGAGGGAGAACAGTTAAGAGGTTGCCTTTGTTTGGTAGAAGATCACACTGAGGAAGTACAAGAAGTTGAATGACTCCTTCCCTTCTGCCCTTCCCTAAAATATCGCAGAAACTCTCAGCTCCCTGCTATAGGATGTCATTGTTTTGATTCTAGTAGAGAAACACTTAGAAGGTATGGATGTTCAGGTATAATCTCTGTCTTGGTGTGGGACAAAGATTGTAATGCAACTGTCAAATGACTACACAGCCGCCTTCACTGATAGCATTACCCAATGGTGCCAAGGAGTCTAATATACAGATATAATATACAGAGGTGTGGTTACCCAAGTTTAGTAAACCAGATCCCCACGCTGAAGCAGGCTCTTGGAAGGAGAGGGCTCCAAAGTACTCATCATTCTGTCCCTTTCTGCTCAACTGGAGTAATGTGGTGTTGTCACCTGTCCTTACCAGTGCAGACTGCAGGGAATCTGATTAAGTTTAGCCATTTCCTCTACTGTAGGAGCTTTCCCATATTTGAAAAAAATATCTAAATTGCACAGAATATGGGATGATTCTCAAGTGGATAAAAGGTTCTTCTTTATAGCCTCAACCAGTCTCAGATGCTGAACAGTGCAGCAGTGGCCCAAGCAATCTTCTTGCAGGTCTTTTGTCTAAGTTCTTCCTGGCCATCCACACGGTTTGATGATCATTCTCATTTTTCATCCCATAACTATCATCATGCTGGTAATGTTCTCCCAAGGTAAATATTAATACTGACATCATGTTAAGAAAATATTACTCACAGATACTCATACATACATAATTCACACATGTGCACAAGCACAATGAAGCCTGTGACTGCTCAAAACCCACATCCCCTAATGGAAGGTGTGCCAAAGTCTTTCATTCCACAACCATTCATTGAAAGCCCAACATGGGACAGTCCTATGCCAGGGCCTAGCGGGTACAACCCCTTCCCTTGGAGATTAGCCAATGAAATGATTATTAAATTTAGTTTGATCCCAAGAAAGTATAGCAGAGAAAGGTTGCCTGACTCAGCTTGGTGATTATATAAGGATTAAAATCAAGCTGGATTTTGAAGGATAGAGTGAAGAATGATTAAGGAGTACTCTAGGGAATGAAGGAGATTTGTGTGAAGACATAGAGATCTTCAAGGTGTTTTGGCACCTGCAAATCATTTCACTAGTCCAGGGCCAGAAGCCAAGATAGGAAGTGGTGAAGTCCCAGGAAGAGATGTGATGGAGGCTATGGGAGGTACTGCAACAGTTTATATGGAAGCGTAAAGACTATGGGGGTTCTCTGAAGGGCTTTTACTATTTTTATTATACTTTGAAGCAATTTTTGAGTTCATTTTAACATATTTATGAATGTATATAGCATAATTTACTCCATTTTAATCCCTAGTACTACTTTTTTCCCTCTCTCCCTTCCTCCCTTTGATTCCATACCTCTAATCTATTGGTCTTCCTTCTATTAATTTATTTTTCAATTGATACATTATAGTTATGCAGAAAAGTGTAATTCATTTATTTATTTGTGATTCCTCTTATACATACATGCTCATTAGCATAATTTGGTTAATTTCATTCTGTGTTTCCTCTCCTTTTCCATCTCTCTCCTCTCTCCCCCTCAGTTCCCTTCCTCTACTCTGCTACTTCCCTTTCTATTGCATCAGATTCCCCACCTCCGTTTTTTTGGTCCTGGGTATATTGAACCACTAAGTTGCATCCTAAGCCCTGTTCATTTTTATTTTGAGAAAGTGTCTCACTAAGTGGCTTAGTGCCTCACTAAGTTTCTGAGGCTGGCCTTGAACTTATGAAATGCCTGCTTTTTAAAAGTTTCTTATTTTTTATTTCTAGTTTCTGCATATCAGGTAATATACTTGACCCTTAGCTTTCTGAGGCTGGCTTATTTCACTTAGCGTGATGTTATCCAGTTCCATTCATTTACTAGGAAATGGCATAATTTCTTTCTTCTTTATAGATGAATAAAACTCTTATTATCTTCATAATAAAGTTTTCCATTACCTGTTCATCTATTGAGGGGTGTTCAGGCTGGTTCCATAATAATTATTGTGAATTGCACTACTGCAAACATTGTTAGGTGTGCATCACTATAATATGCTTATTTTAGTTCTTTTGACTATGAAGGGTTTTAAGAATTTGAAAGGCATGGCTAGATTTGCATTTCAAAAAAGAAAATTCTTGTGGCAGAATGGCAGCTAGATTGGGAGAGAATATGACTAAAGGAATCTAGTATGGATGCTATCTAGCCAAGGAATGAAGAGGATTTGTTAACAATAAGGACACAGAAAGGGGAGAAATTTGCAGGACCAGTTTTTTTTATCAGATGGGGAGAGTAAAGAGTTGAAGAAAAGGTCAACTCTTCTGAGATGTTGGAATGAGGTAACATTTAGGAAGAGAAGACCAGCTGTGCAAGAGAAACAACAGGCTATGCAAAGACATAAGTTTAGTTCAGGGTCAGTGGATGGTGATATCTCTTATATAAGTATATGTGTGAGGAAGTACAGGAGGCAATAGACCCTATAGGATTTAAAATTGACAAAATTTTATTTTTTTCATTCTTTTAAATAAAATCTTATCTTAATATAAAAGCAATACATATTTATTGAAGAATATACACAAAATGAGAGAAAAAACTTAAAAGGTAAATTGAAATCCCAAAATAGTTTTTCTACTCTCAGGCAGACACTATTAATATTTTGACATGAAGGTTTTTTTCTACGTGCATGCAAGTCATCAATCTGCCTTTCTGTGTCCTCAGTTCTCTTCAAAATCTTCTAATATTTGACCATGAAGTCCACATGTTCAGTCCATGTAATTTAGTTTGTGTGATTGTTGGAAACCCACTATTTCATTTAATAAATACGTAAAAGCATATTTGGTTTACTGTCACTTTTCACTCCAATTCCCTTCTTTTGCAATGTTCACGAAGCTACTTTTTTCCCTCTCCTCTCCTCATGTGTGCCCTGAAATAGATTCTTATCCCATTCCTTGATTCTGTATATCATCACTAACTCAAGGCTCTTAGATACAGCAGATTTTGGTGGGTGGGAGGACACAGATTACTTAATGGATCAGCTAGCAGAGGGTGTTTATTTACATATTAGTCATTTGCATCTGTCCATGTGTAAATCCCTTTTGCATTTTTTTTGTTCTTGAGATGTTGTATTTCTCTTTAGGACTTGAAAGAGCTCTAGTTATAATGATGCAAGAACCCAAATCTATTACTCATGGTAAATAGTTCCCATAATAGTATGTACACACCCAAACACACACACACACACACACACACACACACACACACACACGCACGCACTGTTTTACTTTTTCTTTTCCATTAAGGATAAATTCCATGTTTATCCAGCATTATAAGCTGAAATGTCAGTTTGAATTTCTTAGATAAAAACTTTTGTCAGAAAAAAAGGTTGAGTATTCTGTGGGTTTTGAGTTTGAGGAATGGACAGTCTCACAGGGAGCCCTCTACAGTCAGAGAGCCCTCACAGGGAACACTTTGCCAGCAAAGTCTAGGGGCAGGCAGTAAGCTGTGGGTGAAGTTTCCTGGGTCTTCTTTGACTCTTGTTTCTGGTATTCAAGTCTTCTACATTGGAAGAAGAGCCCATCTACCTATTTAGCTATACTTACCAACAGACGATGGTGCCAGGTATCAAAATATTGCTAGAATCATGATGGGAATTCTTCCTCCATTTATGTAGTATTTCTTTTTGTAGTAATGTGCTGAATGTCCAACATATCCCCCAATTCAGTCCTATGTTAAAGAACTATATTTTGGAGATTTAGGAATGTTATCATATTCTAATTTCTAGTGGTGGTACAGATTTTCTCACTAATTTTATGTGTTTGGTGAAGATTATGATTAAAATAGGTAAATCCATGTATTCCAGGTAAAATATTTTATAAAATACCTTCTATCAATGAGAAAATACTTGATTGGAAATTGGGAGTTTAGATATCTTAGAAGTTAACTGCCAGGGCAAACAATGATTTTAGCATCAACAATATTCAGTTCTTTCCTTTTCAGACATTTCAGGGCCTATGGTCACAGCTCCTTACAGTGCGGTGGAGCAAAGGAATAGTCCTAGCCAAGGAAGTAAGAGCATAAATTACAAGGTTCACTTCTGGGCACAGGCAGTAAACATGAGCCCAGTGAGGTGACTACACACTCTAAATTTGCATGAAGTGAAAGAGAAAGTTTTGCTTTGTTTTTTAATATGTAAGTCTGGAAACCTTGGTGTTGGTTCCTAGGGCATAATTTAATCTGTCCTGAACAAAGAGATCATTTTAAAGTCTTCTATCTTACTGTTCCTTGGTTTTCTTTTTGCTTTTAAAAGATAATGCAGGCAAGAGAATTAAACATGAAGAGTGACCAATACTTGAGAAATTATAAATATGCAGCTAATAATATGTTCTAGGGAGGAAACAAAGGCAAGACAACTTTTTTTTTGCAATAAGCTTTTCTAAGTTCTCTAAAATCATAAGAGATATTATAATGTATTATGATGCTAAAACTGTATTAACAATGGTTAACAATAGCTAGAAATTAGGGGGAAGAGAACCTAATTTTATCTAGGTGTTCAAGTTTTTTGGGGTTTTTTTACAGTAAAAGGGTCTCCTAGAACAGGGAGGAGGTCTAACTTCAAAGGGCCTACGCACCACTGATTTCATCTTAGTGATACCCTATTGTGACTCCTTGGAAGAACTAAACAGATCCCTCTGCAAAAATCAGATTTTAGTACTCTCTGCTCACCACATCCTATAAACTCAGGCCAGGAGAGATTACCCACCAGTAGCATTGGGAGGGAGGTCACATGTGGAAGTGAAAAGAGATTTTGACCCTAAATCTTCAATATTGGTCTCACCTCTACCAATAATAACCTGTAAACTTTTGAGAAAATCTTTTTGCTCTTTGGGCTTCAGTTTTCCTGAAAATATATATAGCCTAGAACCCCTAAGTATTCTTGGAAGTTTACTCTCCAGTGATGGTTTAATTCTTTGCTCACACAAAAAACAATGAAGCTTAATATCAAGCTTCCGTTCAGGAGCTTGACTGCTTGATATTCGGTTAATGTATTTACACTCAAACCACACAGTGTAGTTGGTGCAGCCTGAACAGTGACCCAGAATACAAAAGCACACATGAAGTCAGAGATGGCAGACCTTTTGTGAAGAGAGCCTGACAATTCTGTCTACCTTCTTTCTGTTATGTGTTTCAAATTTCTTTTCTTTTAATCCTGCAGGGATTTATTCTGTGCACCAAAATGGCATAACTTGGAGCATAAATAAATTAGAAATAATTAATGGGAAGCTAACATATAAAACTACTATGGCTTAAAAATTTTATAGCCACTGTTAGTAATGTTTCTTTTCCCAAATAACCTATATTTAACTAGATGTATTTCACTCTAATATTTATTTGTTTATAACCATTGCAGAAAAAATCAGATATTACAGAATCCCTACAAACTTCTCTTCAGTTTTAAATGTCAAGAATCCTTACTGCTCTTCTCATTCAGTGTGAATGTTCACTATTTGTTGTTATTGTGTTGTTGTATAGTTTAGCCTCAAATGCTTTGCTTCATAGTAAGGAGTGGCTACAAAAGCAATCAGTAGATTAAGAAGAGGGAGTCTTGAGTGGACTTTTCATGGCTATGAAATCAAATGGGATGTCAAAATTCCTTGAAAATACTCATTCTGAGGGTTTTTGAAGTATTTTTTTTCCAAATCTTTGTCTTATAAATGAACCAACATTCTGAGTATCCAGAATTGGCAGTGTAGAACTCGTGTGGACCAGAGGATAGCCTTATATTATGTGAGAGACACTGACATTTAATGCAGGAGAGGGAGCTTAACAAGCATAACATGAACTTGAACTACTCTGCTTTGGTTCATCCCAGCTCTGTCACCCACTCTGTAGGTACCACAAGCCACTTAACTTTTCTGTGCCTTAATTTAACCATCTGTAAAAGGTATGAAGGATAACAACACACCCTCCCTTGTGGTTGGCATGAGGATTGGACAACTCACATATGTAAGTGTGCACATACCTGGCATGCAATTATGCCACAGAAGTATTAGTGAGAGCAACAGTCTTTGAAGAAAGGAATATAATAGACAGTAGAACGTGACACCAACATACACCGTGGCATGATGTTTCAGAGATAACCTGCAAAGACAAAGTAAAAATATAATTTTCCATTTATTGTGTTAGTATGTAGTAGAGGCATTCATGTAAATTATCTCTCCTTTCTTTTTAGGATGTCACTCTGGAGTTACTACAAAAATTGGGGTTTGGATTTTGCACAATAAGTCAGACTGGGGATAATTAGTGAGGAATGTGAAGAATTTCTGCAGGCCTTGAACATTCCAGGCCTGTGACCCAGGGAAACTGGGTAAAACCAAGAAGGAGAGTACAGTTATGGTCCCTGAAGAATAGGAGGGGTGAGCTTTGGGTAGTAGAAAGGTCATAGCAGCCCAGACTCAGAACCTGGCATCATGTTCCAGAGACAGGAAGACCTTGGGATTAAGATCAATTCACGCCTTTCCTTTCTGCACAAGAAATATTCAACGGGGTCCCAGGAGTTGGATGATGGACTAGTTAATTACAACTTACTTCAACACTGATTTGTGTTGGTCTTCACAACTAAAGAATCTGTAAAAGATCAGCCATGCATAAAATGGCTTCAAATTCATCTGATTTTCCCTGCTAAAATATAAGATGGCTAACAGACATGTACACAGAGGGGTGGGGGAAGAGAACAACAAATGGTATCAGTAACTACTATTGCCTGAGCGATGCTTCCCTCTTTTACACCCCTCCCCCCAAAAAAAAATTCTTGCTGAAATCGTCACCACAATGTGATGGTAATGAGCAATATATCTTTTGGAGAAGTGATTGGGTCACAAAAGCAGAGACTTCATGAAAGGGATTAGTATCCTCATAAAAGAGATGCCATAGAGCTCTCTAACCCTCTCGCTTCCATATGAAAATAAAAATGACAATTTGTAACCCAGAACATGTCCCTCACCATATGCTGAATCTCCTGGCATCCTGATCTTGGACTTCCCAGTCTCTGGAATTGTGAAAATAGACTTCCATTGTTTATAAGTCACCTACTGAATGGCATTTTGTTAAAATAGCCTGACCAGACTCAAACAGTAGATTGTTGGTGCTTCCACTGCAAAGTAAGCTTCCTGATTGCTGGGCATGCCCTTATTCATGCCCCTAGCCAATACACAGGAGCCTGTCAGACACTTGTATCATCTATGCCCCAGCTCTACCCCACCCCTTACTTCTCCTGATGATCCCTAACCTTTGTCTCTATTTCTTTCATTGTATTTTCCTTCCTCCTGCTCCAACTGTCTTATTACTCTTCTTTTCTATTGTGTGTGTGTATATCTCACATATCTGGTAAAAGGCAAAAATCCACCATGTTCTATTTTATCTTTACCCTCAGAAGCATTTTTACAGAAATCCTATAAAACAAATGTCTTCTTTGATTTCAAGATCAAATGAAGAGATTTATTCTTCTCTTTCTCTACTCTCTTCTTTTCTTCTTCCCAAGAGAAGAAATGCTATCTGTCAGATGCCTCAAAATCCCAGATACTGACCAGCTGCTGCTGGAGGAGGAAAGGTGGGGATGGAAAAAATAGGCAACTTGCTCTTTCATTGTTTCTCCCTCCTCCTTTTCTCTCATTGGAACAAGATTGGTCATCTTGCTCTATCAGTTCACTTCTTCTTACCTACATGTCTTTTGGATCAAAGTCTATAGGTGTTACAATTTGGGCAGGAGAAGCAAGAAGTCCTATGAGATTCTAATGAACATAATCTAGCCAGATCAAGACAAGAATGTATACTGATACTTGGAATCCGTCAGATCAAGACAGAATGTATACAGATAGTTGGAATCCATCTGTGATTAACTAGCCCACTGCAGCTACTATTTGTATCTTTTTCCTAAAGTCACCTCACTTGGGAGTTTCAGAAAATAGGTGATAAAACCTGAAATGATTTGCTGAAAAAATATCCCAATGCATCAAATCTTCACACTCCTTCCATACCAACAAGCCAGTGTCATAATAGATATCTATGAAGGTAGATCACATGGTAAACAAGAAGTTGCTTCTATTTGCATATATTGAAAGTAAAATAAGAAAAGATGAAGATTTTCATTTAGAATTCAGTGCATTGTCTGATTATGAGACAAGTTTGTGGTGTTAAGAAGATATAATCAGAGCTGATTTAATAGTCCAGGCATGAAAACATTTGAATTGTTGCAATACAACCCTTATTAACCAAGTTGGGACAAGCTCACTGTTTCTCTGATTCTAGATTTGTACATCTGCAAAATTGGAAATTAATAAAAATGTATAATTTTCTTTCTATTCTAACTTTTTGTAATATTCAATATCAAATTCTTTCCTGAACTCAATATAGAAATACATAAAGAGGACATTAGCAAGGAAACTCAGAAAGCTGCAGGTAGTTGGAGAATAAAGGATAGGTGAAATAACTCTTGAGAATTTTGTATAAAATCAATGGAAGTGGGGATATCATCACTCAGTTAGAAGTGAACAGTAGGAAGAGGAAGCCCATTAAAATCCTATATAGGCTTACTGTCAATAAAGTTTGCAAATTCTGTGAGTAAATAAAACTGGATAAAATTTATCATAACAGAAGTGATGTTAGAAAAATGAATGGAGATTCCAAACCTCACAGACCCATAGAAACATAAATTTGACCACTATATTTTGATGGGAATATATCTGTAAGGAATCTGGGAATTCAGTGGAAAGTTCTCAGCACACAGTTTTAGGCAGGAAAAAAATCCAAGAATAAACACAAATAAGAAAGTAAGAACAGTTTCATTTTACCTGCATTGTTTCTGTCCCAAGGTGGTACAGCTCAGTGCCTGGATAAATTTCCTTATACCACAACTTTTTCTACTTGGGAAAGTGAGAGCATAGTGAGAACCTGAATTACCCAATTCTGAGGAACATTGCCCAAGAGATCTACTTATGCCTGATTCCACCCAGATCACTGAGAGGATCAGGCTTTTTGAATACTCTGGGAACAGAAAAGAAAAGGGAAAAAAAGGCAGGTACTCATAGCAACTGTATTTCAAAAACTGGTCACAGGAACTACTAACTGGCTTGTAGAATCCAGAAAGAGGCCTTCCCATGAACCTCCCGGAATACCTTACCTGTGTCCGTTCTCAACTGGCTAATATGTTCCTAGAATTCCACGGATGTCTCACAGACAGTGTTGCAAGCCTTACAAAAGATGTGCACATACTTCTGCAAGATGTTGCAGTTGAACTTCGGCACAAGTTCAAGTAGCTGGCTTGATTCTGCAGGATTGGGAAAATGCATTTAATTCCAAGACTCCCCACACCAGGAGGGGAGGAAAAAAGGACAGTTGCATCCATGGAAAATGTCTGGTAGACCTCCAAAATCTAACTGGGCTGACTGATTAAAGTCGCACTCTCTCTCTCTCTCTCTCTCATCTCCCAGTAAAAATGGAAAGAAGTGACTGCTCCTTCAAATGTGAGAGCAGCAAGTCAAAATTTGAAGAACATGATTGAATAACATGAAGAATCTAGGAAACGTTAACACCATCAAAGGAACAAAATAAAACCCCATAGGCTGACCTCAAGAATTATAGATCTATAAATTGCCTAACAAATACTTCAAAATAATCATCATAAAGAAATCAATGAGCTGATAGAGAATGCAGATAGACTCTAAATGGTATCAGGAAACAAATGCATGAACAAAATTGAAGTTTAACAAAGAAATATAAACCATCTTATAAAAAAAACCCAGTAGAAATTCTGGAGCTGAAGAATGTAATTATTGAACTAAAAAATTCAATTGAAAATTTCAGGGGTGGACTAAATTGAGCAGAAGAAAAGATCATCAAGTTTAAAGGTAGATCATTTGAGAGTACTCATATAGGGAACAAAAATTAAGACTGAAAGTGAAGAAATTCTATGTGACTTATGGGACGCTATCAACAGAAACATCACATGCCTTTTGGGAGTTTCAGAAAGACCAGATAAAGAGGAAGGAATTGGAGGCCTGTTTGAATCCCACTGAAAGATGCTCAGGGCAACAGTGGTAGGACTCTTGTCTGGAACAACCCTGCTCAGGACCAATCAGGGGAGATGGCCTACCTGGAGCAGCCCTGCCTACTTTACATACCACATTCCTGTTGAGGTCTATCTGAGTCCTGAAGGAAGGTGCTCAGGACACTACTTGTAGGAAACCCATCTGGAGAGGCATGCTCAGGACCAACCAGGGGAGGTTCCCCACTTGGAGCAGCCCTGCCTACCTATACACCCAGCATTCCTGTTGGGGCCTATTTGAGTCCTGCCAGAAGGCACTCAGGACACCACCAGTAGAACCCCCATCTGGAGCAGCCCTGCTCAGGAACAACCAGGTGAGGTTCCCCTCCTGCAGCAGATCTGTGTACCTATGCACCGCATTCCTGTTGGGGTTGGTTTGAGACCAGCAAAAGGGTTACAGTACATCTTGGTAGGTTCAGATTTGCAATTTTGAGCCTGGAACCAAAAGGTAGAGCAACACCAGGACCAAGGCAGAAATAGCATCTGGAAGAAGGTGATCATCAAAGAATTGGTGGCTGATCTGACCCTTTGACTTGCAAGGAAAAAATAGCTGAGCAACTGCCTACTTTCTACTCAGGAAATCTCAATTCAGAGATCCACAAGAAGCTCTTCAAAATGAAGAAAGAAACAAGGAGAGGTGCACCTCAAATCCAAAACTACCCCCAAAAGGATGCCATGGATAGGGGTCAAGTTGAAAACCTTGAAGATATTATCAATGATCTGATTACTAAAAGGAATAATGAACTAAAATAAGATATAATGAAGAGACTAAGTGAGAAGACTCAAGAGATGAAAAACACTATGATCAAAGAAATGGACATACTCAAAAAGGAAGTAACAGAGCTAAAATTTGCAGTCAATGACATGAAAGGAACCATGTAAGAATTTAATAATAGACTAACTTCTAGAGAAAACAAAACCTCAGCTCTTGAAGGAAGAACTTCTGACAATGAGGACAGGCTGAGCAAGCTAGAGCACACAGATGACGAAAAGAAAAAAAAAATCCTCACAGAATATGAACAGAAATTTAAAAATGCCAGGGACAAAATGAGAAAAAGCAATCTAAGAGTAAGTAGGATACCGGAAGAAACTGAAACACAATTGGGATATAGAACATTCTCAAGGAAATTTCTAAAGAAAATTTTGCCCATATAAACTAGAGTCAGCTGTGCTCAACCAGGAAGCATACAGGACACTCAATAGGCCTAATCAAGTGAGAAGTTCACCAAGAAATATCATATTCAAAATGTACAACAGGGAAATCAAGGAAAGAATATTGAAAGCAGCAAGGGAGAAATGACAAATCACATTCAGAGGCAAACCAATAAGAATCACATCTGACTTTTCATCTTAGACTCTGGAAGTGAGAAGATCATTGAAGGAGATCTTTCAACGGCTGAATGACCAAAACATGCAGCCAAGAATACTATACCCAGCAAAAGTCAGCTTCAAATTTGAGGGAGAAATAAGAACCTTTCATGATAAGAACAAACTTGCAGCATTCGTGTACAGAAACAGCATTAGAAAGAATTCTCAAAGATAAACTCCAGATAGAAGAAAAAGCTAATATTCCTCAAAACCCACAAACAGAGGAAGTTCAATAAAGGTATGTGCTATCAACAGACAACTAAGACAGCACAAAATTTACTAATAAAACACAATGAATATGAACCACAACCATGTAACAATTCTAACACTGAATGTGAATGGTCTCTATACACCAAGCAAAAGACACAGACTAGCAGATTGGATCAAAAAACAAAATCCAACAATATGCTGCTTATATGAAACCCACCTTACAGCCAATGACACCCACAGATGAAGGGTGAAAGGATGGGAAAAAAACAAAAACAAAAACTACCAGGCATATGGCCCTAGAAAGCAAGCTGGAGTTGCAATTCTTATATCTCACAAAGTGGATTTCAAACCTAAATTAATCAAAAGAAATAAAGAAGGCCTCTACATCATGGTAAAGGGAACAATACAACAGGAAAAAATAACCATAGTAAAGATGTATTCTCCAAACACCGATCCTCTCATCTATGTGAAAAAATTACTCCAACATATAAAACCACTTGTAGACCTCAACCCAACAGTACTGGGAGACTTTAACACTCCTCTATTACCAATAGACAGATCATCAAAGATCATCAAAGAAACAATAAAGAGATCTCCAGTCTAAATGACACCATAAATCAAATAGACTTAACAGACATCTACAGAATATTCCACCCCAAATTGGCAGAGTATACCTTCTTCTAAGCAGCACATGAATCCTTCTCTAAAACAGATTGTATTCTAGTTCACAAGGAAATATCATCAAATATATAAAAGTAAATATTATTCCATGTATCCTATCAGACAATGATGTCATGAGCCTAATAATTAATAGCAAAAACCATGACACAAAGCATACATATATGTGGAGATTGAATAACACTTAAATGAAGTATTCTTAAGTGAAGAATGGATCCAAGATGATATGAGAACAGTAATTAAGTAATTCATGGAAGAGAATGAACATGAAGACACAACATATCAAAATCTCTGGGAAAGCATGAAAGCATTTTTTTAAGAGAAAAGAGAGAGAGACAGAGAGAGAATTAATTTTTATTGATTTTTTTCACATGGCTTTCGTTTCTCCGACACTTAGTTGCATACGTGGGTGCTGGGGCTTTAACCCATGTACTTGCACATGCCAGGGAAGCGCTGTAACTATCTGAGCCACCACTTCAGCCTCCATGAAATCATTCTTAAGGGGAAAAGTCATTGCCCTGAGTGTCCACATTAAGAATCAGGAGACATCCCTAAAAAGTAAGCTTATGCTTCAACTCAAATGTGTATAAAAGGAAGAACAATCTAATCCCCAAACCAGCTGAAGACAAGAAATAATTATGATCAAAGCTGAAATCATGAAATTAGAACAAAAACAACAACAACAAAAAACAATAAAAAGAATCAACGAAGCAAGGAGCTGGTTCTTAAAAAAAGAAAAAAAAAGAAAAAAAGTAAAATTGACAGATCCCCTAGCTCATCTAACTAAAAGAATGGGAGAATCAAAGCAAATCAACAAAATCACCAACCAAAAGGGGGTGATTACCACTGATGCCATTTAAATAAAAAAGATTATCAGAACATATTTTGAAAAAACTATACTCCTCTAAATCAAATAATCTGGATGACAAGGACAAATTTCTAGACACATACAACATCCATAAATTAACACAGGATGATATTGAAATCCTAAACAGCCCAATAATAGGCACCAAAATCCATACACCAATTAAAAGTCTTCCAAAGAAGAAAAGCTCAGGACCTGATGGATTCTCTGCGGAGTTTTTCCACATTTTTGAAGAAGAGCTAACACCTCCCTCCTTATTAAACTATTCCAAAAAATTGAAAAAGATGGAACTCTCCCAAACACTTTTTATGAAGCAACCATAACTCTGATACCAAAACCCAACAAAGACACATCAAAAAAAGAAAACTACAGACCAATATCCCTCATGAATATCAATGCAAAAATTATTAATAAGGTTCTTTCAAACCACATTCAAAAACACATCAACAAAATAATTCTTCATGATCAAGTGGGCTTCGTTCCAGGTATGCAAGGCTGGTTCAACATATGCAAATGAATAAATGAGATTCATCAATTAAACAGAATGAAGGACAAAAATCATATGATCATCTCAATAGATGTAGAAAAGGCCTTCAATAAAATCCAGCACCCATTTATACTCAAAATTCTAAAGAAAATAGGGATCAAAGGAACTTATCTAACTTTGTTAAAGGCCATATCTGCTAAACCCTCAGCTAGTATATTACTAAGTGGAGAATGGTTGAAAGAATTTCCACTGAACTTGGGAACAAGACAAGGTTGCCTGCTTTCACCTCTTTTATTCAGTAGAGTCCTCGAGGCCCTGGCTAGAGCAATCAGGCAAGAGGAAGAAATCAAAGGGATAAGAATTAGGAAGGGAGGAAGTCAAACTATCCCTTTTTGCTGATGACATGGTCCTATATCTGGAAGATCCAAAAAACTCCACCAGAAAACTGCCAGAGCTAATAAACAAATTTGGCAAAGTGGCAAAGTAGCAGGCCATAAATCAATAGCTTTCCTATATGCCACTAGCATAAGGGCAGAAGAAATTAGGAAATCGGTCCTATTCACAATATCCTCTAAAAGAATAAAATACTTGGAAATTAATGTAACAAGAGAAGTAAAAGACCTTTACAAGGAAAATTATTGAACACTGAAAACAGAAATTGCAGAAGACCTGAGAAGATGAAAAGATGTTCCGTTCTCTTCGTTAGACAGAATTAATATAATTAAAATGGCCATTCTGCTAAAATCACTATACAGATTGAATGCAATCCCCATCAAGATTCTAATATCATTCTTTGTAGATATAGAAAGAGAAATTCTTAAGTTCATGTGGACTTCTCAACCCAGACCCTAAAGGCAAGAAGGATTTGGAATAATATATACCAACCTCTGAAAGAAAAGGGATGCCAACCAAGAATACTATGCCCAGGAAAATTAAGCTTGAACTTTGAAGAAGAAATAAAAATCTTCCACCATAAACAAAAGCTCAAAGAATTCATAGCTAGAAAGCCTAAACTACAAAAAATACTCAATAAAATATATTGTGAAAACAAAATGAAAAAAAAAATGAAAACCAACACAGGGAGACATTACACTAGAAGAATTATCATTCAAATGATAATCAACAACCAATTTAAATACTGGAAATAAAACAAAATGGCAAAAAAATAAAAATCATTTCTCAATAATATCATTGAAAGTAAATGGTCTAAATTCTTCAATCAAAAGACATATGTTAAAACTTAAAAAAAAGACATAGGTTGTCAGATTGAATTTAAAAACAAGGCCCAACAATATGCTTCCTGCAAGAGACACCTCACAGACTGAAGGTGAGGAGATGTGGAAAAACATATCATGTATGTACCCAAAATAAACAAATCAGTGTTGCAAATCTCATATCAGATAAGGTAACGTCAAGCCAAAATTAATCATAAGAGACAAGGAAGGTCACTTCATACTACTGAAGTGAATCATACAGAAGCAGGATATAGCCATCATAAATATATATGCCCCAGCCAATGAGGCATTAATATAGATAAAATAAACCCTTCTCAAATTCAATAACAAAATAGACCACAATACAATTATTCTGGGGGACTTTAACACAACTCTTTTATATCTGGATATATCATCTAAATAAAAACTAAGTAAAGATGTTATAGAATTAAACCATAAAATTAATAGTTTGAACATAACAGACACTTTTAGAATATTTCATCCATCAATATTTGAATATACTTTCTTCTCAGCATCACATGGAACATTCTCTAAAATAGATCATATTCTAGAGAAACAAGGAAAACATTAGCAAGTACGAAAAAATAGAGAGAATACCTTGCATCCTACCAGATCATAATGGAATGAGACTAGAAATTAACAAAAAGATAAAAAATAGAAACCACTCTAACACCTGGAGATTACATAATACACACTTGAATAGTGAATGTTTAATAGAAGGAGAAATAAATAGGGGAGAAATAAAAAATACCTATAGGTAAATGAGAACAATGATACAATATATCAAAATCTATGGAACAGTATGAAGGCAGTTCTGAAAGGAAAGTTCATATCATTAAGCATATCTATCAAAAGTATAGAAAGACACAAAACCAATAACCTAACACTTCATTTCAAGGCCCTAGAGAAACATGAGGAAACCAACACCAAAATTGGTAGAAAACAGGAAATAATTAAAATCTGATCTGAAATCAAGGAAACAATGTGAAAAATTTTATGAAACAAAATGTTGGTTTATTGAAAGGATAAATAAAGTCAATGATCTATTAGCCACACTAATGAAAAGAGAGAAAAATCTCATACTATCAGAATCTAGGATGAAAAAGAAAACATCATAACAGATACTTCTGAAATCCAAAGGATCATCAGAACCTATTCTGAAAATCTGTACTCCAATAACCCAGAAAGCCTTGACAATATGGACAAATTCCTAGAGAAATGTGAACCACCCAAAATGAACCAGGAGAAAATAGAAAACTTAAACAGACCAATTTCTAATAATGAAATAGAAGCAGCCATCAAAACCTTCCAACAAAGAGAATTGCAGGACCACATAGATTCTCAGCTACAACCTACAAGGCTTTAAAAGAAGAACTAATACCAACCACCCTCAAAATATTCCTCAAAATATAAAAGGAGGGAATTCTACCAAACCCTTTCTACGAAGCCAGTATCACCCTGATACCAAAACTTGAGAAAGAAAAAAAAAAGGAAAGAAAACTACAGACCAATATCCTGATGAATGTAGATGCAAAAATCTTTAAAAGACTGGTTAACTTCATACAAAAATACATAAAAAGGTGACCAGGTAGGATTCATCCCAGGCATGCAAGGTTGGCATGATATTCAGAAGTCAATAAATGATATTCACCAAATAAATAGGCTTAAAAACAAGAATCATATGATTATTTCATAAGATGCAGAAAAAACAGTTGAAAAGGTACAACACCCATTCATGTTTAAAACACTAGAAAAGATAGGAATAGAAGGAACTTACCTCAACATAATAAAGGTCATTTATGACAAACCTAAGGCCAACATTATTCTGAGTGGAGAAAAATTGAAAGCATTTCCTCTAAAAACAGGAACTAGACAAGGATGCCTATATTCACTACACCTATTCAGCATATTCCTTGAAACTGGCCAGAAGAATTAGACAAGAGAAGGAAATTAAAGGGATACAAATAGGCAAAGAAGAATTCAAACTATTGCTGTTTGCTGATGACATGGTTATATACTTAGAAGATCCAAAAAACTCTACCAGAGGACTTCTAGTGTTCATAGGTAAATAATTTCAACAACGTAGCAGGATACAAAACCAACATTCACAAATCAATAACATTCCTTTATTCCAATGATGAGCTTACTGAGAAAGAAATTAGGAAAATTACTCTGTTCACAATAGCTTCAAAAAATAAAATAAAATATTTGGAAATCAACTCAACAAAAAAAGGTGAAGGCCCTCTACAACGAAAATTATGGAACACTAAAGAAAGAAATTGAAGAATTCCTTAGAAGATGGAAAGACCTTCCATATCCTTGGATAGAGAGAATTAACATTAACAAAATGACCATGTTACCTAAAGCACTATACAGATCAATGCAATAGCCATCAAAATTCCAATGATGTTCTTCACAGAACTAGAAAAAATAGTCATGAAATTCATTTTGAAAAATAAGAGACCCAGAATAGCCAAAGCAATCCTTATTAGCAAGAAAAGCAAAGTTGAAGGAATCACAATACCTGACTTTAATTTATACTACAGAGATATAGTAACAAAAACAGTATAATACTGGCATCAAAACAGACACAAAGACCAGTGCAATAGAATAGAAGATGCAGAGACAAAGCCACATAAATACAGTTGCCTCATACTCAAAAAAGAAGCCAAAACATATGATGGAGAAAAAACAGTCTCTCTAACACATGGTGCTAGGAAAACTGGAAATGCATATGTAATAAAATTAATCTTAATCTTTATCTCTCATCCTGTACAAAACTCTCCAGAAAGTGGATCAAAGGCCCTGAATTAGACCAGAAACCTTGCACCTACTAGAAGAAAAGGTAGGCTCAACTCTCCAACATGTTGGCTCAGGAACTGACTTCCTAAACAAGACCCACAAAGTACAAGAAGTAAAAGAAAAAAAATCAATGAATGGGATGACATCAAATTGAAAAACTTCCTCACAGCACAGGAAACAAGAGCATTTAGAAAGAACCTACAGAATGGGGGAAAAAATTTGCCTCCTGCACCTCAGACACAGCATTAATATCCAGGATATACAAAAAATCCAAGAACCTTAACACAAAAATAAATAAAAAAATAGATAGACAGATGATAGATAGATAGATACACAACCCAATCAACCAATGGTGAAAGAACTACACAGACACATCTCAAATGAAGAAATACAAATGGTCAACTAATATATGAAAAAATCTTCAACATCTCTAGCAATTAGAGAAATGCAAATTAAAATTACAATTGAGATCTTACCTCACTCCCATTAGATGGAAATCATCAAGGATATGAACAAGAAATGTTGGTGGTGATGTGGGGAAAAGTGTACACTGATACATTGTTGGTGGAACTGCAAACTGGTACAACCACTTTGGAAAGCAGTATGGAGATTCCTCAAAAAAGCAGGAAAGGATTCACCATTTGACCCAGCTATCCCAATCCTTGGTACACATTCAAAGGACTAAAAATCAACATACTACAGTGATGCAGTCACATCAATGTTTGTAGCATCTCAATAGCTAAGTAATGGAATCAACCACGGTGCCCTTCAACTGATGAATGGATAGAGAAATTGTGGCATATACATACAAAGGAATATTACTCAGCCACAGGGAAAATTGACATTATGTCATTTGCTAGAAAATGGATGAAATTGTAGGTTATCATGCTAAGTGAAATCAGTCAGTCTCAAAAAACCAAAGGTTGAATGTTCTCCCTGATATGTGGAAGCTCATCTGAAATAAGGAAAAGAAAAACAAAGAAATAGTCAAAAGGGAAGGAATGGAGGAAGGAAGAATGATACAGGGAAAGTTAATGGAAGTAAATAGACTCCATTGAATCTCATCGATATATATCAATGAGTCACTAGAAAAAAGCAATTTAGTATATAACAGAAAGACCACTAGCAGGAAGGCACAGGAGGCAGACACCACGGACTAGGAACTGAACTAGAATAAGTTATACTGCATGCTTTTATAAAAATATTAATATTTTATCCTATTGTAAAATATATCTGAAAAGAACAGGGCATGGAAGGAAGTGAGGGGAAGGGCAAATGCTGGAACTGAGTTAAAAGAGGGTACACTCCAAGCTTTTATAAATATGTCACTGTGTTTACTACTGTAACATATGTGAAAAAATGTTCTTCATAGATATAAGAATTATGTCATCATACTTGGGTATATTTGGATAAATATATACCCCAAACAGAGAGGCATGGGACTAGGGGATGGAAGAATGGAGGTGAGATAAATCTGGCAGGGGGAGGGGTTTTGGCCAATTTATATTGCTGTGTTATGTGCATCTATGAATATGTGATAACAAATCACATCACTATGTGCAACTATAATGCACCAATAAAAAAGAATAAAAATTAAAATGAAAAATCATTTGTGTTTAAATTAAAACAAAATAATTTATATTTATCTTTACCAATAATGACTTATCTGAAAAAGAAATCAAAAAGAACAAACTACTCAGAAATAAATTTAACCAAGGAGGTGAAAGATTCATTCAGTGATAACTATAAACCATTGATAAAATAAATTGAAAAAAATAGAAATAAATGGAAAGATATCCTGTGTTCATTTATTGGAAAAAAATCAATACTCTTAAAATATCCACACTACGTAAAGTGATATACAGATTCAACACAATCCCTATTAAAATTCCAATGGCATTTTCACAGAAATAGAAAGCATAAAATTCATATGGAATGACAAAAGAACCCCTATTTCAAAATTAATCCTGAGAAAGAGAAACAAACTTAAAGCCACAGTCCCTGACTTCAAATTCTATAGCTGTTTTCTAGCATTCATAACAGCATGGTACGGACAAAACACAAAACAAAACAAACAAAACCACATATGTCAACCAATGGAACAGAATAAAAACTCCAATAATGAACTCAGATGTATGGAATCAGCTAATTTTTGACAAGGGCATCAAAAAGACACAAGAAAGAGTGGCTAGTTTCTTCAACAAATGATGTTGAGAAAATGATATCTATATGAAAAAATTAAATTGGATATTTATTTTACACCACAAATGAAACTTAAGAGAAAACAGATTTAAAACCTAAGACATGAAACCATAACAATCTTAGAAAACATGGGAGAAAATCTCTTGGACATGTGTCTTGTATAGAGTACAGTATTCTACTCCATACATGAGAGGTGTTCTCATCTCTCCCACGACACTCATACAAAAGGTAATCATGCAAGGTGAGGTATTGATTAGATTAATTGTAGTGATTTCTTCACAATATATAAGTATATCAACTTATCATGGTCTACACTGCAAAAATACAGAATTAAAATAGATTTGAAATATTTCATAACCAGAAAGTTCCTCACTATTAATTGATTAGTTCTTTTTATAAACTTAGGTAAGGTACTGGTTTGGCCTGGTAAATTCTGAGAGTGGAGAATATTAAAAGGATCTAGATGTTGAAACTAGACTTTACCTTAGTAAGAAGTTAGTGGTAAGGTCAGAGCTACCTGCAGGTGACCAGTGGATGCATAGCCTGCTAAAGGCCCATGGCAACATCAGAGCAGGGGTGGCAGTGAAAGGTCTGCAGTTGGGCCACTGGAGTCTTGGACTGGGTCATTGGTGGAAGCAAGGGAAGAACTTCTATTCAGATTTCAAAGAAAGGAACTCCTCAGGAAGGATCCCATTCACTAGGGTGGATATTCCAACTTGTGGGGAAAGGAGGTGCCAATGAAAGGGGAAGGTCCTCAAACACAGTGTGGCAGAGTGAAGGGGATCAGGCTAGAGACCTAAGATTAGTTTTGGTGACAGTGGGAAGAGGGAAGAGCAAAGAACCAGTATGCATGAAGTATATTACATGTCCCATGCTGTTATGGTTCAGATATGAGGTGTCCCTGAAAGTTTATATTTGTTACAATGCAGGAATGTCCAGAAGCAAAAAGATTACACAGTGAGCTATGATATATTCAGTGGATTGATCCATTTGATGAATTAGTAACTTGAATGAATTAGTGTGTGACTGAAGGAAATAGGTCACTGGGGAATCTCTGGCTCCTTGGGTTTATGCTTAACCTCAGCTTCCAGACTGTAATGAACTGCATTTCTTCCACTATGCTCTTCTGCAAGGATGTTCTACCTTACCTTGGGCCCAGAGCTATAGTGTCAGATGATCGTGAGCTGAATCTCTAAAATCATAAGCCAAAATAAACTTTTCCCCTTCTACATTGTTCTTGTAAGATCTTTTGATCACAATGATGAAAAATTGACTAACCTACTTCTATACTACACAGATTGCTCTGAAAACCTTTTCCCATGAAATCTTCATGCACACCAGAGAGTATCATTTACAACTGATTTTTACACCTGGTGTAGCCAGACTCAGAATTAATAAGCACAGAGATCATCACAAGGACTTTTGAGTAAGATCCAAATTATTCCTGGGCTCCAAAGTCTGTGCCTTGCCTCAGTGTTTGGGAAGGCCCCTATTCTTGTAGGCTGGATTGGTTCTCTAGCATTGTGACAAAAGAGCCTAGCTGCTGGGAGTTAGGTAGAATCATCACCTGCCATCCATCAGGAGTTAGAATACCAAAACACAAGCAGACAATCGGCAGCCAGAGGCCAGCTCAGGACTGACCTTCCCCAGCAAAATCTGCAAGGACACAGCTTCTGTGTGCCATTGTTGATCTGGTGACTCACCTTCTTGGCAAGAGGCAGCATCCAGCTCCTGCCAGCTGTCCTTTGTCCTCTGTTCCTCTCCTTGGGGCCACAACTGGGTCTGCATGTCTTCCACCTCCTACTTATTCTTCTCATTCAGTTACTTAGATTCCAAAGTCAGATCCGTTTTTAATTGTATAAATGAATATAGCACCTCCATCCTTGAAGTTAGAGGTTTTGAGTCTGTGAGAGATCAATGTAGCTTCCAGTTTATCCTCATAGATTTTAGATAGTCCTCATGGATTTCTGTTTGTCTTTGCTCTCTCATTTCATATCCATCTTTCTTATTTCCTGCTAAGACTTTCTTGCTACAGGTGAAACATCAGCATAAATAAACACTTTTTAACCAACTTCCACAATAGGATAAACTCAAATTCCTATAATAAATCCCTTCTTCTCTATCACTTCTGGTGGTTCTGTTTCTTGGTTTGAACTGTGACAAGTGCTATTTGTCACTGTGAGCCATGGAGATGATCAGAGAGGCATCAGAAATAAAACTGTTTCATAGTTGCTATGAATATTATATAGACAGCATAGAAAGTTTTTAACTGAATGCCTAGAACATAATAAATAGGTCCTCAATAATGTGGACTATCAATAATTTTTCACTAGGAAGCTGGGTTGGGTGCTGGTAGGAATTTCCACGTGGGCATAAATATTTCATAGTTTTTGGAATCTGAATGCAGCATCAGAGACTCTGCATTTCAATTCCCTTGATGGGGAGTTTAATTATGAACAATGAGAAGAATAATGCATCCATATTGTTTACAGAGAACAATAGCTAATGGCCTAACATGCTAAATATAGCTGCAATTTTCTAACCAAAAGCAAGGTCTGTTTTATGGAAACAAACAGAAAGCCCCTGCTGCTATGCAGTGGCAGTGAAAACAGCTGGAACAAGCACTCTTTTCCTGCCACTGAATGATAAATTACACCTGTCAATGAATAAAACATTCTGTCTCAGCAATCAAGAAATGGATTTTTTAAAGAGCCTCCCCATTTATCAGTTTAGCTATTGATTACCTGTGAAAGGCCATTTCACCAAAGAGATAATGAATGGGAGAGATGAGCATCAGCATGAAAGGCAAAGTGAGTTCATAAGTTTGCCTCTAGGAACTTGATAATATTTTAAGTTGCCCCATAGAATTAAGGAACGTAAAGTACATGTAACCACATGCCATTGGATTTCTGATTGCCAGTCAAGCAAGAAACAGACAAGTACTGATTAAAGAACTGAGACCAGTTGCCTACCAAGTGTTGCCTAGAGCTATAGGACCCTGCTGAAAACAGCATATGGCTTTGCATGTTAATAACAGAGAGGCAAGCTCAGCAGTTAGGAATTCACATCTGAGGTCAGTCAGAAATCCTAAACAAGCCTGATAAAATTTTGTTAAAATTCCCTTTCTCTTCCTTTTGGTTATGGTTTGGATCTGCAATATCACCCAAAGATTCACATGCTAAAGGCTTAATGTCCAGTGCAGCAGGGTTCAGAGGTGAGGCTTGGGTTTTTAGGGGCTTTTGGGGGAGTGATTGAACAATGAGGGCTTTGACTTAATGAGTGGATTAATCCATTGATAGATAGCTTAATAGATTGTTGGGAGGTGGTGGAAACTGTAGGTTGATGTAGTTGTAGGAAGTAGGTCACTGTGGGGTGTGACCTGGAAGGGTATTTCTTGACCCATTCCTTTCCATTACTTATCTCTTTGTCCCTCTCTCCCAGATGCCATAAATTGAGCAGCTTTCTTTATTCAGGTCCTTCCACCTTTGTGCTTCTGCCTTGGAGTAAGCCAGCCATAGACTGAAAGCTCTGAAACTGTTAGCCAAAATGATTCTTTCCTCCTCTAAGTTGTTTGTCACAGTGATGAAAAGTTGATTAGCACACATTTGTTTCTGGACACATAATTGTACCATTGTGGGCTGCTCACCTGCTCAACAATGGTGTGCTGGTTCTCTGAGGGAAAAAAAAAGCCCTTTTTTTGTAATGTTTCCCACCGTGTGTGGTACAAACACTGCCTTTGTGGATGATTTCAAGCCGTCTGTGTGATGCCACTGAACACAGAGCTGGAAAGAAATGCTAGTAATTGTCAGAATGAGTCAAAGCCAACTCATCACAGTGTGAAACCTAGCACCATCGTTTGTATTGTCTCTTCCTGTGTTCTAGAAGTTACTCTTCCTGATGAGAAGGTGGATAACTTGGACTCCTCCCTTTCATGAACTTCACATTTATACCACATCTTCTACCTGAAGACCTTCTGCCAAGTGTCTCTCTTGTAGCAGAGGCTGAGAAAACACCACCAAAATTGAGAAATTGCTCAAGCCAGGAAGGTGTGAACTTTAAACATAGTGATATACAAAATTATGGAGATGTTATGCAATGAGATAAAATAATGGTAGTCTTTCCTAGGCCAAAGGAAGAGGAGATGATTGGGTAATTGATTAACCATGGAGGGAGGCAATGCTTGCCTGCTTTTTGTTCTGTTAATGCCCAGCTTTAATTGTGGTCTCATGTCATGATGATGTCTCATCTAAACACAGCTTTCTCATATTTGGTCTTTGGAAATAAAAAGCAGACCAGGATTTAGAAATTTTGATTTTCATAGTTGATGAATGTGAGGTGGTACTATATATTACTCATGAAATTTTTAAAGTAGAAAGGAAATACTAAAATGCAGTAATTAATTAAATACCGTAGCATGGTACATCACTGTGCAGCCACATAGTCAAAGATAAACATGATATAGGACCCACTGCTAATCGGTTTTTGGAAAATTACTTATTTGCCTCAGTTTTATTGCCTATGAAATGGAAATAAATGTTGTAGATATGTGTGTCCAATAATGTCTGTGGGCTAACCTGACAGACATTCCAAATTCTCGTTCTCTTGTTGTAATTCACCCCACTGTATTCTAACATCTGAGAAAATGAAGTGCATATTTTGCTAACCTTCCTTGCTGAAAAATACAGGTTTATGACTATAATATGGCTGTGGAAATAGGATGAACACCTTCCTCACTTATTTAAGACACTCTGTATACAGAATTTCTCTCATAAGATACAGAAAAGTGGGGGGCTGGAGTGGTGGCTCAGCAGTTACGGCACTTGCCTGGCATGCACGAGGATCCAGGATTGAACCCTAGTACCATGTACACAACGAAGTGTGGGAGCAATGAAAGCCACATGAAAAATTAAATAAAATTGATTCTCTCCTTCTCTCTCTCTCTTTTACTGTCCCTCTCTCTCTTAAAAAAAAAGTGTTTCTAATAATAGACTACTCAACAGAAATTTTGTGGAGATTATATGAAATAATGGTTGTTGAGTGTATAGGACATTGCCTCGTAAATAGAAAACACTACCAAATGTATGTCATTCTCAGTTACTGTTCAATTCTATCGTTATTATACTACAAAGGATCCATGCCTTCTACTACATCTCTAACAGCATTCAGCACTGGATTGAGCACAGAAGGGCTACTAGATAACAAATTAACATTTTGATGCCACAATTCATGCTTTAGAGGAGCTTTCAGATTTAATAGGAAAACAATTGTATATATGCACAACAATCAGAAAGCATTTAAAGACAGTGATTACTGTACAAACATTTGATTCACATAAATAATGATTTTTGAAAAAGATCCATGTGGCTTGGGGTGGTCCAGGGGGACTTAAAGGAGAAGGCTGGTCTTTAGGTAATCCCTGAAGCACAAGGCTGGATTGAGTACAGGGATTGGAATCACACAGTAATTGGGAATCCCCTATGGAAACGGACGCAGAGCTCTAATAATGTCTGTTTTAGGAGATTCACCTTACCTTCTTGATGTACCACTGCCCTGTCCCCTCTAGTGCCAGCTCATTTGTTTGTTAGTTGCTAATGGCTCACAGCTGCTCCTTTCTCCAGGGAATCAGCCTTAGCTAATAGAAGTTACTGGTTGGGGAGCTATGGCCCCTTCCCTATAGGCAGCTCACAGCTAATGACAAACTGATGAAAGTCTGGCTTCTTGCCTAATTGCACTCTGTGGTGCAATTCACAGATCAGAGCTCTCCAAGGGGTCAGGCTAAAACTACACTCCAGCTGGGACCCCATCTTTGCTTAGCTCTTTAACCTATTCCATCCTCCTTCCTTCTCCCCCTCTCTCTGCCTTGCCTCAATAAATCTACTGCATGTAAATTCTTATCTCAGGCTCTGCTTCTAATACCATTGGTGTGGTTCATGGTGAATTCTCAAGAAAGGTTGAGAAAATGAATGATTGAGAGAGTGACAGCCTTGCTCTCTCACTTGTTTATTTAATTATTAAATCCATGTCAACTGTCTGTGGTAGGTACACTGGGCAGGCATTTATAATGTATAGAGAAGACATGAACCCTGCCCTCAACAGACATCATCAGATACGGATAACTGTGTTGTAGAGAAACAGGACAGGTCTGAAGATATAGGGCTTCAGAAGAATATAGACATAGGATGGATACTGGTTGATATTATTAGTATTTCCCTGGACAGTTCACTTCTCTGAGCCCCTTTATAATGCACTGAAATAAAAGAATAAGATAATTTAAAGGGTGATAGATAAAATCAAATGAGTTAATGAGTGTAATTCTCTTGATCATACCTGTAATCCAGAGTATGCTAAATGTCAGTATCATTATATGAGTTTCAATTATTAGTCTTCACCTTGGGAGAGAAGGAGAAGAATGATATACACATGGAAAAGAACAGTCAGAAAAAATCTGCTTATATTTAGTTCTGGTTTCACTTTCTAAATTTTTTTAAAGTTTACATAGCTAAAAAATGCCCTGAGTGCTATTGAGATTCAGCCTTCATCTCTTTCTTCCTACTTTGTTGATACCTACAATTCTAAATTAGCCAATACAAGTGTGTTAGTAAACTTTTGTCACTGGAACTGAGATACGCTACAAGAATATCTTAGAGGATGAAAAGTTTATTTTGTCTCATAGTTTCAAAGTTTCAGTCCATGGTGGGCTGCTGCCATCACTCTGGGTCTGAAATGAGGTGGAGTATCATGGCAGATGGAAGCAGTCAGCTCATGGTAGTTAGGAAGCATGGGAGGGTGGGAAGAGGAGCCAGAGACAAAATATAACCCCCAAAGGCATGCCCCCAGTGACCTACTTCCTATAGCCATACCCCACTACAGTTATCACCCACTTACTCCATTCAAATTGGGATGGATTGATTTGCTCAAAGCTCTCAAATGTAATAATTTTACCTCAAATATTCCTGTATTGACACAGGAGCTTTTGAGGTGTACTTTGTATCCAAATCACAGCATCAAGATCACTTTATGTGAAGGAGAAATAAAAAAGAAAGAAGAAAAACGAAGAGAAGGAACAGTAATGGTAGAAAAGCAAAAGGAAGGAAAAATATCATCTAATATTTAGTTTATGTCTGCCAATTTATCAAAAATTTCCTGGCAAGAATGAACTTTCATAACAGCCTCTGTCCTTCTCCTATGGGAAATGAGGATTTAGCTATCCCAGTAGCAGCTGCACAGCATAATAAAATGAGAAAGTACCTTTACTAGCTTATTTGCTGGACAAGTACATATCTGGGGCAGCTCATGTTACATGAAGTATGTATTTCATTTTCATCTTGCATTCCAAATATCCTGGGAGGACCCTAACAAGGAGATCATATGGCTAGAATCTATAGCAGGATTGGGGGAAGTGGTAACTTGGTCATAATGATGGCAATTGGGTTTTTTCCTTCATTAACTGCCAAAAATAATCATTTTAGTGAAAATGAAACCATCTTCACCAGAATGTATTATTTAACAGGATTTCAAATTGTTACTGATTTGATTGATGATTTAGAAGATGCTTCAGGATTTGTACTGTACCAAATACTTACCAGCTACCTATCTCCTGCCTGCCTCATCCTATAACAAGATACTAGCTATGAATATGGCAGAGTTTATCTCCTTCAGAAACTCACAGAAATGGCAGAGATAAGGAACTAAATTTATAAGCACTACATTGTAAAATAAATGGAGTGTGAGATATGAGCTTTTCAGGGGACAACACTGGAAGGTCTCCCTGGACTGGGAAACGTTCATGGTATGAAGAAATTGTTGGGGCTGGGGTTATAGCTCAGTACTTGCCTAGTATGTGTGAGTCCCTGAGTTCATTTCCAAGCACCAATATATGTATAAATGTATGTATATGTGTGTGTATGTATGTATATATGTGTGTATATATACATGTACATATGTGTATATATATACACGTATATGTGTGTGTGTGTGTATATATATGTATATATATACATATATATGTATATATATATACATATATATATATATATGCAATTGACAACAGTGATAGCCACATGCATCCACACAAACTGGAAGGGTAGAAGGCTGACCAATCAGGGCATGAGTGAGGTCCTACCTTCAGTTTTGCGCTGCATATCTTGGGACTGAAAACATGGCTTTGCAGTAGGGTTTCCTCCAAATGGGATCACTCCAGCCTGATCCCTGTTCCTGATCCCAGGAACATTTTTCTCTCTGTAGGTAGCTTTTGAATCACTGGTATTTCCTTATTAAATCCCTAGTACCTAGCAGTATCCTGCCCACTTGTTGAATAGAACGTTATTGAAGTGGCATTCCTTTAAGTGCCTACCTGAAAGAAACCATCCCAGCGAACCCAGGGGCTTTATGGAGCTCAGAACTTTAAGCTCCACATTTATGGATATGGATTAGTTAGAATCTGTTTCAAGATGATGAGCGTATTCATATCAGTCAAGAGACTTTAAACCACATTCTGGGATCATTACACACTAGATGTGTGTCTCAGAACAAGTTACCTCATCTTTTTGAATTGAAATGAGTTCACCATTAAAGTAGTAGATGGTAACACACTAATTGCTGGTTTGTTCCTGTAGTTGAAGGGCTGGTGTTTGTTATGTATTTTAAAATTGTCATGTGTATTCCCCAAGGTCTGAGTCAGAGCTAGTGATGAAAAGCCCTAGAGAGAAAGATTTCAATAGAAGAAATCCCAGATGACCTAAGAAGATGGAAAGATCTCCCATGCTCTTGGATAGGCAGAATTAATATAATAAAATGGCCATTCTACCAAAAGCTTTATATAGATTTAATGCTATCCCTATAAAGATACCTATGTCATTCTTTAAAGACATAGAAAAAGCAATTCTCAAATTCATTTGGAATAACAAGAAACCAAGAATTGCCAAAGCACTACTAAGCAAGAAAGATGAAACAGGCGATTTTGCCATTCCAGATCTAAAACTATACTATAGAGACATAGTAACAAAGACAGCATGGTACTGGTATCAAGACAGGGAAGAAGGCCAATGGAAAAGAATAGAAGACCCTGAAACAAATCCTCAAATCTTTAAACATCTGATTTTTGACAAAGGGGGACAAAATATTACATGCAGAAGTGACAGCCTCTTCAAAAAATGGTGCGGGACAAACTGGTCATCCACCTGCAGAAAGTTGAAATTAGACCCATATCTTTCTCCTTGCACAA
>PVKS010006485.1:0-78177 GCA_004027875.1 Aplodontia rufa
CCCAGAAGCCGATGTCATTCCTCCACAAACTATCCATTCAATGCATGAGCTCTTCTAGGGGAAAATGCAAAAGGTAAAATTCAAGGTGGATATCCATGATCTGGTTTTTCCCCTCAATAACAAAGTTTATATCCACTGATTGATAATGTTTTGATAATGTTTCTCCCTCAACTGTATTTCTATATTCTAATAAAAAAAATAAATAAATAGACCCAGCAAAGGCATAAACTAGGGCAATCATAGATATGTAGTGGTGTGGGGGTGGGGGGATAGAGTAGGTGGGGGAAGGGAGGAGGGAAACTAGGGAGGGATCTAAAGGGTAATTCTGGTTTAAGTTTATATGCATATCATATTGTTACTTTACATACATTTATGATTGTACAAAACTCAATTCCTTAATAAAATATATTTAAAAAAAAAAAGAAGCTGTTTATGATTACATCAGAAAACATCAAATGCTTAGGAATAAATCCAATAAGAGATGTGCAAAATTTCTTCACTAAAAATTCATATTTATCTGTACATAACAAATCATTCTGTGCTGTGGTGTGTGTGTGTTTATGTATATGGACAGAGAGATAAATATGGTAATACATATTAAGGAAAGAAGTACAGAGAGAAAGAAAATATAGATTTCCAAATAAATGACTGATATGTCAGAGCCCTAAATAAGTAGAGGTATATGTTATGTTAATTAATTAAAAGGTATAATGCAGCAATTTTCTCCAAATTGATCTTCATATTTATTCTAATCTCAATAAATCTTTGCGCATGTGTGTGGAAGTTGATAAGCTGAGTTACATGAAGAGACTAAGAACTGGCTGTAGTTAAGGCAATATTGAAGAAGCACAACAATGGAGAACTGATATTATCAAATATCAGTACAAGGCTGCCTTAATTAGGGTAAACCTGTGTGACTTAGGATAAGGTGGAATTGGCGTGGGAATAGACAAAAAGATCAATGGTACATATTTACACATGCAAAATCAGTACAATCATGAAAGAAGAATCATTTTTAAAATGGTGGATTAGTAAGGGAAAAATGAACTTTCACTTCTACTTCACAGACCATGGAAAACTCAACACCAGATAGATTGCAGATTTAATTGTAAAATTTTCAAAATAAGAATTTTGGAAGAAAACGCATAAAAACATGTTCAGGCCCTAAGAGTAGGCAAAGATTTCTTAAGAGGTGAAAATGGAAACACTAACAATAAAGTAAATAGAGGGATGTGTGCACGAGCATTATGTTAGATTTGAGATTTGTGGTTAAAAGTCACCATTAAAAGTTGTAAACATAACCTGTGCAGTAGAAGATACACAAATATTCAGCAAAGGACTAGCATCAAAAATATAAAAACAGGGCTGGAGCGGTGGTGGCTCAGCAGTTTCGGCGCTTGCCTGGCAAGCACAAGGACCCGGGTTCAAACCCCAGCACCATGTACACAACTAAGTGTTGGAGCAACAAAGGCCATGTGAAGAACTAAATAAAGTTGTTTCTCTCTTTCTCTCTCTCACTGTCCCTCTCTCTTTATTAAAAAAAAAAAAATATATATATATACATATAAAAACGATTTCTATAAATCCAAATGTAACTTTTTAGAAAACTGAGCAAAAGACAAATATTTTTCATTAAAGAATATCCAAGTATTCAATAAGTTTATGAAAAAACATCAACTTTATTGTTTAATACAGACATACAGATTAAAATAATGGTATAGCAACAAGAATAACTGAAATGGAAAAAAAATTCCTGTCAAAAATACTGGTGGGATTCTGGTGGAATAAGAACTCATTCTCATCCACTGTGGGAGCATAAATGAGGTCACTTTGGAAAATGTAGTATCTTCTAATCAGTGAACATGTTCCAATAATTCAACTCCTACATCTATATGCAATAGAAATGTGTAATCTGTTCACTCACTAGAAGACATGAGTGTTCAAAGTAACAGTATTACTAATATTCCAGTACTGGAATGTAATCATATATCTGAATAGAAAAGGTAAAAATAAGTTGTGGTATATTTTCAAAAAGAATGCTATATAGCAATTAAAATAAAGGAACTACAACTACATGCACAAAATAATTGAAAATAATATATATACAATACTAAGAAAAAGAAATAAGGCATGAGAAATTATATACTAGATGCTTCAATTTGTATAAATTGCAAATATATATGAAATATAAATTATATATAATATACATTTTATAAAAAATAAAATATATATTACATATATATATATACACACCTATGCATATACAAAATGCATGATTTTAAAAGTTAGGTTAATATTTGCTTTCATGGAGCAGTAACAGAGGATGGTTTTGGGCAGCTTCTTTGGTATTGGTAATGTAACTGTTCTTGGACTACATGATGATGGCATGAGCAAATTCACTTTGTTCACAAGTTAGTGAACTGTAAACTTATGATTTGTGTTTTTATATGTATGTTACACTTCCATAGGAAAATTCAAGATTTTGCCTTTTAGTGTCACTATTTTGATGATATCATTAAGACATGCAAATAAAAATTATAGATTTCTTGATAGCTATTTAACAAAACAAAAGTTAGGCAAAGTGACCTTTGGCACTTTTTCACATTTTGATATTTCAGTTTCATCTTGCCATCTTTTAGTCTAATTATTCAACCATATAGAAATAATTTATCTTAAAATTTTGCTAAGTAAAACCAATGACAAGCCCCTACACAAGCCTATAAATCTAAGAATGCACACATCTTCATTCATCATTTCTTTTTCTCTGTGAACCTCATGTTGTATGCTTTTTATTCTACAAAGCTCATGATGTCTCATAAATCCTTTCACTGACTACCGATTAAATTCATTTTCCAAAAGAAAGGAACTGTCATTTTATATAGTTTGAAAAATACTGTTAGTATAAGGAAATAGTCACTATTTTTAGGGGCATTTACAAGCAGTTGAATAATTTATAAAGATGATAAAGATGCTCTGCCCTCAAGGAAGTGGCGCATAGCTCTCGTCACCCCAGTCTAAGTGTAGGCTGAGCATAATGTATTTCCTTCCACAAAGTAGAGTGTAAAAATCAGAAGGAGGAGGAGCTTTACAGTGAGGAGTCTAACGAACTCTCATCAGCTAGATGATCAAGGTCAGCATCAACAGCAATAACTTATGCTGAGGGAACATAAGCTTGATAAAGTGAGATGCAATGACAATGCTCCTACCTCTGGGACTTTCTCCCTATACCCATACCCTCAGTTTAGTCATGAGAAAAACACCAAACAGTTGGGTATGGTGGCACATGCCTGTAATCTCAGCAGCTCTGGAGGCTGAGTCGGAGGATCCTAAGTTCAAAACCATCTTCAGCAATTTAGTTAGGCCCCAAGCAACTTACTGAGAGCCTGTCTTAAGAAGAAAAAAATAAAAAATGGACCGGGATGTGGCTATGTGGTGAAGCACCTCTTGGTTCAATCCCTTGTAAACAAACAAACAAACAAACAAAAAGTACCAACCAACTCCCAATAGCGTCTTACAAATGCTTAACTAACATCCTCAAAACCATTTTTAGGGTCATTAAACATAATTAATGTCTGAGCCACTGCTATATTCAAAGGAGCCAAAGGAGACACAACAACAAAATGTAATGTGGTATCCTGAAAGATAATCAGGATCTAAAAAGGAACATTAGGTAATAACTAAGGAAATCTGGGACCAACACAGACTTTAGCTACTAATAGTGAGTTAATATTGGTTCATTAATTGCAACAAATGTGCCATTCTAATGAAAAATATTAATAATAGGGAAAACTAGGTGTGTGAAGGGAGTATATATGATCTTTCTGTTACAGTTTTACAATGCTTTCTTTATATCCAAAACACTTCAAAAATAAAGTTTATGTTGAAAAAGGAAAACATCATTCATGGTTGTGTGAGTGCACACACATGTACAAGTGTGCAAAGAACAAAGTATAAACTATCATTTGATAATGAACAGAACTGATAATTTTACTCCATGACCATTTGTGTTTTTTCCTGTAATATGCAAAATCAACATGTTCCTTTATATTCAATCTTGTTTAATGCAAGTAAAGTACCACATCTTCCTTTCCTGATGCACGTAGAATATAACTTTCATATGGCTGCTTAGCACAGTGGCTAACAATGGAGTCCTAAGTTAGACTGTCTGGTTTTAAATACTGGCCTGTGTTTCTCTGAGCATGTACTTACCTCTCATCATATTAGTTTCTCCTACTGGTTTAGTGACCAGACAGAAAGTGTCACATGGAAACTGCTAATCAGAAGCTGAATGGACAGTATGTTTTGCAGTGGCAAAATATTTGGTTAAGGATTGCCAATAATAATTTGGAAGACACAAATTTTACCTATGAATTTATAATCCCAGGAGGAAAGATTGGAAAACTGATAATTAATATTATGTGTTAGGTTGTCTATGGAACCATATAGAAATTATTATAGGAAAGAGGGGCTATAGAATTCATTGATTTTTTCAAGCAGAAATGAAAATTTCTTCCCAATACTAATTATTAAAAATTGAGAATAATCTTCTATATTAGTCAGCTTTGTATCACTATAATTAAAAACCTTACATTATCAATTATCCAGCTCACAGCTTTAGAGGTTCAAAATTCAAATGGCATAGCATAGATTTTATAGCAAGAGCTGCTCCTGACTGCATCATCTCATGGCGTGAATGAAAAGGAAGGGTCAAATGTCATATCTTGAACCAGGAAACAGAAAAAGCTGGGTGGGATCAAACTCATTCTTATCATGATCTTTTCATGAGAACTTCTGAAGGGCTCCACAAAAACTACCTTTTGTTCCTAGTGATCTTCAAATCTTCTATTAAGGCCAACTCAAAGTTTCCAGCATTGCACAATAGTGTCTCAGGCTTTAAACACACTAGACTCTTAAGGGACACTCAAACCAACCCAAAGTATAGCAATTTATCAAACAAAAAGCCAATTAAAATGTATCCTTGAGCAAGGTACAAATCAGGAACACTACAGTCACACCCATTATTAAAACTTATGGCTGGTTTAAGATATCACAGTGTGAAGATTCTTCTAAGGGTGGTTTATACAGAAAAATTTCATCAGACAGATCAGGTCAGGAAAGGGAGACTAATTGTGTGATTCTTCCTTAAAACCTGATGATCAAGAGGGGTTGAAATAGAAGATACCCAGACAGAAAGAAGAGTAAAGAACAGCGTGGGTGAGAGAAATCAAAGTAATGTAACAATTGAAGATTTGGCCCCTGACACATGATACTGACTGTAATCAAACAGATGAAAAGCTAAATCCTTAAAAACTTTGTACAGTCACAATCCCACCAGCCAGGACTAAAAGAGATCATAACTGATTGAAACTTAAGTGAATCTTGATAGAACATATCTTTGAAGCATCTTTCGAATGTCGATTTCAGATATAACAAAGGACAAAAAAGAAAAGGCAATGTACAGAATGAGATGAAATATTTGCAATCAGATATCTGATAAGGGGTTAATATCCAAGATGCATAAAAGACTCACACAACTTAACAGCACCAAATAAATATGAGAGAGAGAGAGAGATAAACTGCAAAAGGAAGACTACAAGAACAAATAACCTGAGTACAAAATGAGCAAAGGACCTGAGTAGACGTTTTTCCACAGAAGACACACAAATGGCCAACAAGTACATGGGAAGGTGCCCAACATCACTAATCACTGAAGAGATGCACATCAAAACCATGATGGGCTATCACCATACACATCTTGGGATGCCTATTACCAAAACTATAAGAGATAGCAAATATTGACAAGAGTGTAACATAAAGGGAAGACTTACACACTGTTAGTGGTAATGAAAATCAGTAATACTATTACAGAAAACAGAATGATGGGAACTCCTCAGAGAAATTGAAATTAGAAATATCACACAATCCAGTATTTCCACTTATGGACATATTTCCAAATAAGGTGAAATCGGTATCTCAAAAGGACACCTGCACCTGTACGCTCAGTTCAACATTACTCACAATAGGCAATATATGGGAAAGCCTAAGCATCTGTCAATAATGAAAGGCTAAAAATTGTGCTATATATATCTAAAAATAATTTAGCTATAAACAAACAAATCCTGCCAATTACAACATGGATGAGCCTGGAGGAGAGTAATGAAATAAGCCAGACACAAAAAGACAAACATTATGATTTCATATGTGGAATCAAAAGAAGGTCAGATCTACAGAAGCAGAGGGCAGAATAAGAATTTTCAGGAACTATGAGGTAGGGAAATAGGGAGATGTTAGTCAAAGGGTACAAATTTTCAATTACAAGATGGATAATTTTTGGGGATCTGACTTACAGCATGGTGATTATAGTTAATACTGCATGGTTTCCTTGAAATCTGAAAAAAGAATAGATTTTAAGTGTTGTCATCACATACACATACACAAATGATAACAATGGGTACTGATGGGTGTGTTAATTTGATTGTGGTAATCATCACTCAATATATATCAAATTGTGGTGTTTTACATTTTTATTATACATAATAATTAGTAAATTTAATGTTTCAAATAAAAGTGAGTAGTAAATGATGTAGAATCACAGAATCTATATACATTATAAAATGTTAAATAGAGATGTAGAAGTAATAAATTTCAAAGAAAATATATAAAATATAAACAATGACTTTTTTGATGTGGCAAAGTGCTTCTATACTTTTTCTGGAGGAATAAAGATCTAAGAAACAAATTATAGATAGATAGATAGATAGATAGATAGATAGATAGATAGATAGATAGATATAGATACACAGCTGTCAATGTATTAATCCATTTGCTGGAAATCAGAACCTATCGTTGCCTAAAGGCCACCTCTGAAACTTGCGCCATTGGGGATCATTCTTTCAACACATGGGCTTTGCGGGGGCCATTCCAAACCTAAACCATAACACATAGACTCCTTTAATAGATAAAGAACATGTCACATAGAAAGCTTGTCTTTGGGAATATGATCTACACTACAAAATCACCTTGAAAAATTCCAGATACATCTTCTTTAACATTTGGCCCTTGGATCTAAAACATCAGATCACCTTTGAATTGTTAGTTATGCAAATTCTTCAACCACTCTATTCTAGACTTCTTAGGTCAGAAACTCTTGTAGTAGTGTACAGAGTTTTAATAATCTGCATTTTAATAAGCCCTTTAGGTGTTGCCAAGGATGGACAAACTTAGATAATCACTATTATAATGGGTTAGAATTATACATTGCAAATGACTTTTTGGGAAAAAGCTATGCAATAAATAAGTGATATCATTAAGCATATTGCAGTCTACCTGAAATTGCAATTAAAATGGGGTAGAAAAGAATAGTAACTCAAAGGCCACTGCATCACACAGTAGTTGTTTACCTCAAATCCATTGCTCTTTAGGAAGAATTCCTATTGTGTCTCAGCCCCATCATATAAGTGGCAGTGTAAATCCATTCTGGCCAATCTGAAATAAACAGATTCTACCATTTTTCAAAGCAGGAAGACTCAGCTGGAATGTTTCTTTAGCCTTTCATTCTGTCTCATTCCCCATCTCTTTCTTGGCCTATGGACACGTTGCCTACTGTACAGCAGCCATCTTGGAATCATGAGGATGAAGGCCACCTGCTAAACAAAGATGGTTAGAAGGAAGGAAGATTGAAGCAGGCTGGCACACTGTTCACATCATGAGTTTGGAACCAGTTCACATACCCACTGTGGTTTTGAATCTTCAGACTTCAAAAGTAAACTCTTACTTGAAGAAGCCACTGTCACTGGATGCAACTGGATGCAATCATAATAAACAGAAAATAATGTAGAAATTTCAATTTGGGTCAGACTCAAGTAGCAAAGGAAAATAAGATGTGGAAAAGTGGAAAAGAGAGAAGTAAGAGATGCAAGACACATATAGGGCAAAGAAGTAAAGGTTGGTAAAGATCAATAAAAAATGACACTCCATTCCATCTATTCTTTAGATGCTCTAAATTTAGGTCTGAATTTTCCTTACTGCTCTGTTATAAGTGTGCCGGCCAGCATCAGACTCCGCTTGTCCAGAAACAGCCTTCATATTTCTATTATCTAGGACACCATCTGACAGTTTTTTTCATATAATCAGGCAAATGCCCCAAATAGATGTGAGCTTCTTGTTTATAACACAGTCATGCTGCAGACACAGAGAAAGAACAGTTGAAAAAGAAAGTAACAGGACTCCAACCTGTTTTACAATTAAGCTTTTGGATCTTGGCAGGCTTTAGCCATAACCAGTGGCCTCTTTTCATGCTTGCTACAAAATTCTAAAAGGGGCTGGCAAGTCCATTAAAAACCTTAGTCTCATTATTCTATCTCAATTCTTTTGCTGGGAAGATGACTCTCCCAGCATATCCTGGCCCTGCTCCCCAGTAAGTAACAGGAACTGCTTCTCCAGACAGAGAGCATTCTCACATACTTTGTGCCCTTGATTTCAGATAGAGCTTTGGTCCTGTAATGAAAAATATTTTCCCACATGGCTTCTTACCTCTTAACACAAAGGTGGTCACATTCACTATGCTTTCTCTGTGTAATACTGTCCATTGATGGCATTGGTGATTTCACATCTACCCTGGGCCAGTGGTGTATTCAGTTCCAAAGAAAGCTTTGCCACTTGCTTTCTCCTTTCTGATAATAGCAGCAACAATTCCAGCTTCTGGCATGAAGCAGAAAACATTGCTTACTATTAGGTCTGTGCCAGCTTTCTACAGCCTTGTCTGTACTATGTTTTCACCCCTGGGACAGTGGATTAAAGAAATAGTTTTCAGTAACATTTATACCCACAGTCTGAGCATGAATAATTCCCACCATAACCGTGTGTGATGGGAATTATTTATTGTTTGACAGCATTTGGAAAGAACAAATGAAAAATAACCCACTTAAGTAACTTCTATTACCTTAATTTCCTGACCTCTCCAGGACTGTAGAATTCAGTTCTTTCCCATTGAATGTCTAGGGCCACACCCCTTCTCTAAACTCTAGTACTTCTGCTCTGGAGCTTCTCTGATGACTTTTCCAGAGCATTGGATTTAACCTTGATCCCTGAAATTGGATATGTTCTAGATTGGTTCACATAAATGGCTAATCTGTCCTCTTTTCATTTATATATTGATATGCATATTTTATTTCACGATGTTCAAAGAATTTTATACTTTTCTAACAAGATACCAGAAGATAGGGCTTGAGCAGCAGCTCAGCTGTTATGGTGCTTTCCTGGCATGTGTGAGGACCAGATTCGATCCCTAGCACCACGTACTCAATGAAGTGTCGGAGAAATGAAAGCCACTTGAAAAACTAAATAAAACTGATCCTCTCTCTCCCGCCCTCTCTCTCTGTTAAAGAAAAAAAAATCACAAAAGATAACCAGTCGTTCACTTATTTTTGTTTTCTTGATGGGAAAGCTGAAGCATAAGAAGTCTTTGATTTTGGGTCCTAAGTGCAGTGCTCCAACTGAGCACATTTCTCTGCAAATACAGTGAATGGTCCTTTTGATATTTACAAGAGCTCTGTAATTCCAAGAGAATTAGGGTGAAAGGGAGGGACAGAAATATGGCGCCTTGAATGCAAAGCACTGGTTTTTAAGTGCTCTTTACCTTTCTGTAATGAACTGTGTACGCCTTGCTCTCCAATTTCAAGAGAAACTGTGCCAGTTCACAGAGTGCAAAAAATGTCTTAGAACATTTCAATGAGTGCTTACAGCATTAAGATGCTTCCATCCGTGAGCACGTTCTTAGCATGGCTCACTGATCCATGCAGGTGGCCACTTGATTAACAATACACTTTACTCAAGAGTGACCTGTGACAGGCAGGGACAGCCTTCCTCAATTTGGTTGAAATCAAAGCAGTTTGCTGTATGCCCAGTGCTCTTATTTCTATAAAGCACCTGGAACTCCTGGCAGAGTCCAGAAGTAGTAAAACCACCAAAGCATTTTTCTCCTGCTCTGGGGAGTCTCTGAGAAGAGAAAGAAGCTGTTGGTGGAGTATCCAAATAATTCTAATGAACAGTAGAGCATGTCAGAGAGCCTAGTAATTTTTCTTTCTTTGCTAGTATTCTATTGACAGTGTCATCACATCTTAGCTTCTTGAAACATGATTTCCTTTATGAGACATATTTATAAAGACTACTTTGAAGCCTTTTTTTCTTTTTTGGTTAAGCCCCACATCTAGTTGCTCTTGCAGGCAGTTTCGGTTGACAGCCTTTTTTTCTTCTAGTGCATGATTTACATTTTTTATGGTTCTTTGTATGTTTCATAAATTTTTGTTGGCTATTGGGCATTTTAGATAATATACAGTAGCAATTCTAGGTAGTGTTCTCCCATGAGTGGGGCTTGTTGATGTTAACTGCTTGTGATGTTTCTGTGATTGGCTGGATTATTGTAGGGGTCTAATTATGACCTCCTCTCATTCTCGCCTCCCTCCCCAGGCACCTCCCCCCTCCAGGCACCTCCCCTACAGTGTGACAGTGTCACACCTCTGATGTTACTTGTTGTGGGCCACAAACCTCGGTAAGCACATTTCACATTCACACTAGAGTGAAAGTAGTTTTGCAAAGATTCTTTTTGTCGGTTTCCCTGACCACACCCAGCTGCTAAGCTTCATTGATACCTGATTATTAGTCTATCATTCATAACAATGTCCTAGCAGCATAAATGGCTCCACATATAAATGACCAAATTGGACTCCTTTGAAGTTCGCTCGGAGATCAGTGCTTGGGATTTAACCTCACCCTAGCCAGCCTACAGTTTAGCCTGCATCACCAAAGAATCTTCCAGAGTCCTCCCAGTGACTATTCACCAGCTCCTCCACTGTTCTGAGTGTATCGTTGGACGTCAATATGTCCACCGCTGCAAATGAAATCAGTTCCTTTGAGAAACCATTAGGCACTCTGTTTCAAGGTCTGCTTCTCCTCTAGCTGAAAAATTCTCCAGACTATGGTTGTGGGATATTAGGGAAATGGTCTGTTCCTCTCTGTGCACACCACCTTCACTTTAGAAGTGGTGGTAGAGTTGGGGGTGGTTGTCTCAGGTCTGCTTGACTTGCCTCTTCCCATAGAAAGGAATCACTGTACAAGCTCCATCTCATGAGCAAGGGGAAAGAAAAACAAGGGCCGTGTATTCTTTCTTGGTGATGCCTTGAAGAGGTAAAGCCTTTATCCTAAAAGTAGAGTCTGGACAGAAGAAAGGAACTCCAAACTTTCACTTAAAACAGTCTGGAATTTATCTCAGCTACTGGCAGCTAGGGGTCAGATAGAAAATCCCAATGTTCTGCCCTTTCCCAGAATGTTTCCTTCTGACTATGACATGGGGAGTTTTAGTTACTTTTCTTGACACTGTGGCCAAAAGACCCAAAAAGAAAAATTATGGGAGGAAATGGTGTTTCATGGTTTCAGAGGCCTCAGTCCACAGATTCTTTCCATTGCTCTGGACTCAAGGTGAGGCAGAACATCATGGTGGAAGAGTATGGCAGAGGAGAGCAGTTCAGGACATGGCCACCAGGAAGAAGAGAGAGCTCTGCTCACCAGGGACAAAAATATACACCACAAAGTCATGGTCCTAGTGACGTACTTCTTTCAGCCACACTCTACCTGCCTATGGTTAGCACCCAGTTAGTCTATATAAGTGGACTGATGCACTGATTAGGCTAAAGTTCTCATAACCCAATCATTTCACCTCTGAGCTTTATGGAATTGTCTCACACATGAGATTTTGGAGTTTCCTTAATGTCTAAATCATAATATGGGGGAAGGGAGCCCTGTATTCTTGACTACACTCATCTACAGTGGAAACTCTGCTCTATTGACTTGGAATCTGGCAGAGAGGTAGGTGGTATAAGTTCAAGTACCACACACTTCCTATTATCACTGCATTTTAGTATAGTATCTTGAATAAATATGTTTTTATTAGCTCTATGTCCTTAGCATGATTTCCAGAGGCTTAACAATTTGTTTTATTTGGTTTTCAAGGTTTTAGTCATTTTGATGGTGACTGGGTTTGTACAGCAATTCATGTTTTCATTTATCAAGTCCCCACCATATTAAATTTGAAGTGTCTATTGTAAATATCTAGAAGTGGGATTTTTAAAACCCAAGATTCTAAGAGAAGGAGTATTAAATACTTTGATGTGAATGCACTAGAATTCTAATCCATAGTTTCTGATCATGCAAAAAAATACACTTGCTCTGAAAACTATTTGGAATTTCTTGTAAAGTTTAGCATACACTTACCATATGTGTCTATGTCCTGGGTTTTGAACCTAGAAAAACATAAAAAATGAAACTTCATGTTCACACAAAACCTATACATGAATGTTATATTTGCTTTATTTATCATTTCTTTTTAAAATTTTATTGAGGAGTTGTGTTGTACAATCATAAATGTATATGTAGTAACAATATGATATGCCCCTGATCCTAATCCAGAATCACTTTTATATCACCCACACCTCAGACCTCAGTCTCTTGACTCTTTTATATTTCCCTCCTATAGCAGATATAAATGTATATATGTAAATAATTGTGCATTTTCCATAATTAAATGACTGCATAAGTATTATTTGGCTTCTTAGGTGAGTTAAGAGTAAGCTACATTATTGATTCTGCCCCTAGATCCTTCCCTATCATCCCTCTCCCTCCCCTCCCTTCCTCCTCTGCCCCTATATATCTACAGTTTCCTAATTATATGTTGCTTCAACTTTGGTGAGTCTAGTACATGAGCTTGACCTTTCATCCAAGCTTGAGTTTTGATCTAGCTTCCACAAATGAGGCGCTAGACCCTTGAGTCTTTGGGTTGGGCTTATCTCACTGAGCATAATTTCATCCATTGCCATCCATTTACCTTCAAATGCAAAAATATTGTTGTTTGAATAGCTGAGTAGAGGTGCATTGTGTGTGTGTGTTTGTATATATCACAGCTTTTGGATCCATTCATTCAGTGATGGGCATGTGGGTTGATTCCATAATTTAGCTATTGTAAATTGAACTGCTCTGTATTAATAATTACTAAAGTTGAAAGCATTCCAAATGGCTTTAAATGACTGAGTAAGTGTATAGTACAACCATAAAGGGGACACAGGCATTAAAAAAACATGTATTGGGGCTAGAGCAATGGATCAGAGGTTAGAGAACTTGCCTGACATGTGTGAGGACCCAAGTTGGAACCCCAGCACCATGTACACAACTGGGTGTAACAGAAAACATAACCAGATGAAAAATAAATTTTAAAAAATTCTTTCTTTTCTCCCTCTCTCTTATTCTCTTCTTCTCTCTCTTTAATTAAAAATCTTACACTTTTTTTTTAAAAGACAGAGAGGGACAGTGAGACAGAGAAACTTTATTTAGTTTTTCATCTGGTTTTTGTTGCTCTGACACTTGGTTGTATACGTGGTGCTGAGGTTTGAATCAGTGTCTACACACATGTCACACAAACGCCATAACCACTGAGCCAGCACTCCAGCCCAAAACCCCACACTTTTAATAGATAGAACAGTCCAGATGAATCTTAAAGAATTATACTCCCTTTAAGAAGCTTGTGTCAGAAGGGTACATACTATATAACTGTATTTAGATGTTGTTATAAAAAAGACCAAACTATCATGACAAGGAACAGATAAAGTGATTTCTAGAGAACAAGTGTGAGGGAGAGTGTAACTATAAAACAAAGGCAAAAAAATTAAGGGAACATGTAATTATTCTGATCCTGAATTGAGCGATAGTTTTATGTATTGACATGTGTTGAAATTCACAAAACTGCACATGGAAAATATATCAATTCCATAGTGTGTTGACTTATAATTTTTTTAAAATGAGGGAAAATCTAAACATAAGTCAGATATGAATTGAAAGGGTTAGAACAAAATGATATGTTTTGACCCAACAAATCCAATATTTTTCCTGAGGCCCTCAAGGAAAATATATTTCAGTAATTGTAATACCCAGGGTTAATGCTTTACAAAGTTTTACATTTTCCTTGTTTTGGTGATTATATTTATTTTTATTGAGAGATCATAGAACAAGGTTTATGTCAGAACATTAACACTCATTTGTTGGTTAATCAAAGGTTGTATATGATTAGTGACTATTGATTTGGTTTATTTTGGGGAATACACCTTTCCAGTTGAGCAAGTTTGATTATTTTTACATCCATTTAAAATATATATTTCTTAAAATTTTTTCTTGGGTGTCTTCCATTTAGGGCCACATGTACAAATAATTTTGTTTGTGGACACAATACTTTAAAAATTCATTGTAAGGGCTGGAGCAGTGACTCGGCATTTATGGCACTTGGCCAGCAGTGGTTGAGTATGCAGATTCAAGTCCCAGCACCCACATGCACAACAGAGTTTGGGAACAACGAGGGCTTGTGAAAAACTCAATGGAAATTGATTCTCCTCTCTCTCTCTCTCTCTGTCTCACTGTCCTTCTCTCTTTAAAAATAAAATTCATTGTAAAAAAATAATTAAAATTTTTGATAAAATAAACATGGGTGGTAGAATTTATTCTGAAATATTGTTGTTATGATAGAGACTAGCTTTAAGACTTCAAAAGTGGGCTGGAGTGGTGGCTTGGAGGTTGTGGCACTTGCCTGGCATGCACAAGTATGTGAGTTCAAACCCCAGCACCATGTACACAACAAAGTGTCAGAGGGAGGACTATCACAAGAAAAACTAAATAAAAATTAATTCTTTCTCTCTCTCACTGTCCCCTCTTTCTTAAAAAAAAAAAAAGGCTTTAAAAGTTTACTGAAGGGGCTGGAGCGGTGGCTCAGTGGTTTCGGCGCTTGCCTGGCAAGCACGAGGACCTGGGTTCAAACCCCAGCACCACGTACACAACTGAGTGTTGGAGCAACTAAGGCCATGTGAAAAACTAAATAAAGTTGTTTCTCTCTTTCTCTGTCTCTCTCACTGTCCCTATGTCTTTAAAAAAAAAAAAAAGTTCTGTCTTAAAAAAAAAAGTTTACTGAGATTCAGTTAAAGCACTTATTCTAAAGATTTTTTTTATTAATTAAGCAATGAGAATAGTAGCAAAATTTAACACTAAATATTGAAATTTAGCTGGCTGGAAGATGGCAACAGGAGGGAGGGATACATGCAGAATCTCCATGAAGTGGGATGCCAGCAGCAGGAGATGTGCTTTTCTGCCGGGTGGATGAAGTGCAAATTTTGCTAAAACTCATTAGTAGACAAAGAAAATTAGAGACTCAAAAGCTTGGATACACTAACCAAGGAGGAAAAACCACAAAGAGGCCAAGCAGTTCCAGACACAAGGACCCCACTCAGCGGAGAACTGCTGGTTCAGCACAGGGGAGGGAAGAACACACAGAAATACAGGAAGGACAAATTGGCATGGAGAACCTTGGTATCAGAAGGGCTCCTGCTCCTTGGCTGAACCCAGGGACTGCATTAGTGCACATTAAGAAAGACAAGTCTCTAAACTGGCCACAGAGAGCTGAGGAGTTCACCATCTTGAGAGGCAAGTGATCCAGGCAGCTGCCCCAGGAGCTGTGCATTCAGGCTAGCAACTACCTCAGCAGCCCCACTACCCATCAACGAACTCCCAAAGTGAAATAAACAGTGAAAGATCTGGGGACCCACTCCCTGACACTGAAAAGGTAGAGAAAATGAAACAATCCTCTTCCTCAAATCAGAACTCCACAGCCAAGGAATCCATGGACAGGGACCTGGATGAAAACTTAGAAAAATAGCAAAAATCTGATTATTAAAATAATCAAAAGTTAAAAGATTTAAGGAAGGAGAAAGGAGAGCAATTACAAGAGCTGAAAGAACATTTTAAGAAAGAATTAGAGATACTGAAAAACGACATAGTAGAGCTCTTAGAATTGAAAAACAGTCAACCACATTGAAAGCTCAATAGAAGATACTAATAACAAAGTACACACAGTAGAAAATAGAACTTCAGCTCTTGAAAAAAGAATATTGGACAACAAAGACAGGCTGAGTATTCTTGAACACATGGAAGACAAACAAGAAAAAACTCAATAATTATGATCAGAATTTCCAAGAAATATGGGACCAAATCAGAAGAAATAACCCAAGAGTAATTAGGATAGAGAACATTGACCAACATGCTTCCCTGGGCCTTTCTTTTCTGGAAGGAATAAATCTTAAACTTCTGAAAGAAGGGCAACCAACCCTCTGACAAAGGCTCAGTCTAAGATCCACTATTCATGTGGAAGAGGTGTAAGAAGAATGTATCTCATGGAAATGGTAGACAAAATCCAAGAAACCAGGGAATTTCATCAGTGAGAGAGCAACTATTTAAAAAGGGAAATGCCAGAAGCAAACAAAAATGGAGTTTATTCACTCAGGAAATTATTTGAGAAACTAAAAATGATTCCAAACCTGAAAAAAATTGTATTAGTTTGCTAGGCCTGATGTAATAATTTCCCAAAATCCCTGTGACTTGGGGAAGAGGGAAACAGAAATTTATTCACTTACTTCTGGAAGGTAAAAGTCTGGAATCAAAGCATTTTTAGGGGTGTGCTTCCTCTAAAGCCTCAAGAGAAATCTTCTTTGTTTCTTCTAGTTCCAGTGCCTTCAGATATTCCTTAGCTGGGGGTCTCCATGTTCACATAGCACAATCTCTGTGATTCTTATAAGGACCCTTGCTATTGGACAGAACGTTCACCAAATAACCTGGGATAATCCTATCTGTAAATCCTTTACTTAATTAAATCTGAAAATACTTTTTTCCAAATAAATTCACATTCAAAGATACCAAAGATTCCAGTGTGGATACAAAATGGGGAAGTACCATTCTTCTATTAAAAGACTAAGCACAAATCCAGGAAGCTCAGTAGGATGAAAATCAAATGAAAATATATACTTTACAGCCAAACTGCTTAAAAGCAAATAAAAACTCAAAGGAACAAGGGATGGAGGAGAACATTGCATATAGAAAAATAAAGATAAGCAGAAAAGAAAATATACAAACCAGAAAATAATACAATGGCATTTAGAGCACTGAAAATAAAAAGAAATCCAAATAAAGAGAAAATAAAACTTTCTCAGACTAAAATCTACACAATTTTTTGCCTAAAGATGAGAGATGTAGGGGCTAGAGCGGTGACTCAGTGGTTATGGAGCATGCAGGGCATGCACAAGTACACGGGTTCAAACCCCAGCAACCCACGTACACAACTAAGTGTCAGAGCAATGAAAGCCATGTGAAAAACTCAATAAAAATTGATTCTCTCTCTCTCTCTCTCACTGTCCTTCTCTCTTGAAAAAAAAAAGATGAAAGATGTATAAAGTAACTCTTCAAATGAAACTAATTTAATAACAGAAACTTAGATAACATGGCTGCATGGATATAAACACACACACAATGAAGACTGTTAGAAATATAGAATTGAGAGCAATATGAAGGATATTTAAAAAAATTTAATCTTTATGAGATGACTGACTGCCTAAGTTAAAAAAAATTGTATAGTGTAACTTATTTATAGTCAGAAGAGCAATATGTTAATGTGAATAACAATAACAATTTAAAATATAAGGTTAGATTCAATATATTCACACTGTACAAAAACTGCTACATTACTGGGAGGCATGCTATGACAGATAAAGATGTATATTAGAAGGCCAGCAACCAATTAAAACATTAAAATAATCATAAATAATAAAACTATTATGGCTATAAAATGCTAATTAAAAAATACTCAAGCAATTTAAGTAAAAAAATTAAAAAAGAGAATAATAACAAAGGTGATAACTTTAAACTTCACTGTATTGATAACTGCTTGTAATGTAAATATTCTATATAACTGATTAAAAGTTAAAGATTTTCATATTGCATAACAAAAAAATCTACATATATGCTCTACACAAGAAATCCACTTTAAATATAAAGGCATTTGTTAAAAGTAAAAGGATGGAATATTATATATAATGCTAATGTGAATGCAAAATGATTTGGAGAAGCTATATGTTGAAATAATACAAAGTAGACTTGCAACAAAAAATAATGCCAGAAATAAAGAAGATGCACACACACACACACACACACACATATTCATATACTTATTAATATTTACATATGTATGCACATAAAATCATTCAGGAAGGTGCAATAATCTTAAATGTATGTGAAGCCACAACTGACAGATCTGAAAAAAAATAAATAGATAAATCTACAATTATTTGTGAGGTCTTCAACACTTCTGTCTTAGGAATTGATAGAATAGACCATCTAGACAAAAATTAGTATGAATATAGGAAATTTGAACATATTTAGATTTATAGAAGAAGTCATTCAACAGTGAAAGCACATCATTCTCAATTTCACATAGAACATCTATCACACTGGATTAAACTGAATCACAAAGCAAATCTCAACAAACTAAGAAGATTGAATTGAAGAATATCTTTTGATTACAACAAAATAAAACAGAATTCAATAATAAAGATATGTGAAAACTGTCTAAATATTGGAAGTTATGCGATATACTTCTAAATAACCCATTGACCAAATTAAAGAAAAATAAGGAAAATTATAAAACACTTTCAAAACAAAAAAAGAAAAAGTACATGCAGTTATAATTGGAAAACTCTTGTTTGATGGATATATCAAGAAAGGAGAAAGTTCTCAAATCAGTGACCTCATTTTCTACCAGGACAAAATAAAATAAAAATAAAAAGGAACAAATCAAAAACCAAAACCAGCAAAGGCAAATTGTATGTGTGTGTGTGTGTGTGTGTTTCTGTGTTTCTGTGTATGTGTGTGTGCTTGTAAATTAAAAGCAGAAACCAATGAGATTTACAACAGAAACAAATAGGGAAATATCAATAAAATCAGGGAAATATGAACAAGATTGACAAGTATCTAGCAATTCCTCCCAGAGGGGAAAATAAAAAAAGGAATGTGTTAACAAGATTAAGAATGAAAGAGGGGACTCCCACCAGGGGCACAACAGACCATAAAAGGATGATACATGAATATTATAACTAAATATGCAAATAAAGATAACATTGATGCATAACTTTCATGAAAGAACTGGCAGAATTTACTGAAAGAAGAAATAAATACTCTAACATTCCTTTAACTTTTGAAGATGTGGATTCAAAGTTAATAATTATATAAAAATCCAAGCCCCAACTGGAATCATGAATTCTAGAAAGTATTTAAGAAAGAAGCAATCCAATTATTAAATTAATGGCACAAGAAAGAAAAAAATATTTCCCAACTCTTTTTGTAAATCTAGGACTACATTGAAGCAAAAGGCAGGGAGGCAGATATTAAAAACCTACACACACACAGAGAGAAAAACACAGCAGAAGAAAAATGGCAGAGGAGAAGGAAAAAGAACTACAGGATATTGCTTATACACTTAGGTACAAAAGGCTGCTAACATTAATATCAGTTCCTTTGGACTGGTGATGCCAGGCCATGGAATAAGGCAAGAAAAAAAAAAAACACATGAAACGTAAAACTTTTAAAGTAAAAGGTTAAAATCACTTTTATTTGTAGAAAATTAAAACATCTACATAGAAAATCCCAAAGACTTCACAAAAACCGTAAATCATTCATTTAATTTTTAAAAATCAATAATATTTTATTATTAAAATGTATTTAATATACAGTGTATATTCATATATAATAATATTTATACATATTTAAAATATGTATATAAATATATATATAATTAAAATAATATTAAATCCCAGGAAGTAAAGAGATTGCATGGATTATCAGAGACTGCTCCTCTCACCTTACATGCTATCCCCTCTCAAGAATGCTTTATATTCTCAGAGTAGTTCAGAGCAGGTGGAAAATCATGGAACTATAATAATTTATCATAGAAGATGAAATTCACACTCAGATATTTACACATTATTATCCTATAGATTCTTCAGAGTGTTGATAAGGAAAAAGTCCATTTTCACATTGTGCTATGTAAATGCCAAATGAAATTTTTTTCTGATAAATTTTATATACACACAAAAATCTGCATAGTGATGTTTATAGCAGCTTTAATAATAATTTCAAAGCTTGGAAGCAACCATTCTGTCCTTCAGTATGTGAATGGATAAACAAATTGTAATACACAGTACAATAGATTACTTTTAAGCACTGAAAAATGAGCTGTCAAGCAATGAAAAGACATGGAGGAAACTTAAATGTGTATTACTCAACACTAAAGACACTGAACAAATTTATCAGCATTATTCCAACAATAGGATATTCTAGAAAACACAAAACTATGAAGAAGACAGTAAAAAGAACAGTGATTTCCAAGAGTTGGCGGGGGAGACGAAGAGGGATGGGTACGTAAATCACAGAGAAATTTCAGCTTTGAGACTGCTCTGTGTGCCACTATTTGTTGAAAACATGGCATTATATTTTTGTCCGAACCCATAGTTCACACCACCAAGAATGAACCCAAATATAAACTATGGACTTTGGATGATTTGCCAATGTAGGCTCATCAATAGTATTACATATATAACTTAAGTAGAGATGTTAATGAAGGAGGCTGTGCACATATCCAGGCAGGGAGAACATGGTAAATTTTTATAGCTCTCTTTCAATTTTTATGTGAACCTAAAAATGCTCTAAAAAAAGAAACAATATGGAAAGATTAAACAATGCTTCCTTGGCTACAATATCAAAATTTCCTTTTTTATTTCTATTTCTAAAGTGCACATTACTTTCTATAATCATATGCACACACACACACACACACACACACACACACAAAGAGTTGTGGTGTATCCCCGGATTTTACAACAATTCATGGCAAACAGGTGGCACTTATTTATTATTTGAAAAATTCTAAAAAGTACCTATGAATTCATTTTTACAACTACATAATGATTTCAAGTTTTAAAATCTCTTAATTGTATTAAATCAATGATCTTGTAAAAATCTCTAAGGCAGTAATAGTATTCTTCATGTTGCCAGTTAAACTCATAAGCAACTCTTTTTTGCTATACATAACATATGACGTGAGTAATAATGATATAGATTAGGAGAGATAATAAAATGGCAAAGTAGTCAGGATCATGGTTCCCATTCAACCTTGAAGCTAACCAGTGGAGAGGGATAAACAATCATTCTCAGGGCCTTCAAATGCAGAAAACTGAGGCTCACCTGTGGGAGCAACTCTTTTGTCCTAGAGACTGGAAAACTAAGAAGTGGGGGTGTATACAATTGGGAACTAGGAAAGATTTGCTAAGTGTTTTGCATAGATTTTGGTGCTTAGTTTCAATGCCTGTTTTACATAGAGTTTAAACCAATGATGTTGGTGCTTTTTATATGAATCATAATCAAGACTCATACCCAAAACCAATATAAATCCTGGTCTAACACACATAAGATAGTATCCTGCTTCCAGGTACCCTCCGCCTTGTGGAGACTCTGCTCCCCTTCCTTAAAAAAATCCTACTCCTTTTAATTCTTCCATTCCTTTGTTGTCCATGGATTTTATTCTTCAAATTTGTGAGACAAGAACCCAGAAGAAGATTGGCACCAAATTCCCGGAGTGTATTTCCACACCAAGACCTGTAAGGCACCGCCCAACAGTAACCTGGACAACCCCAGCACTTAACTGGGTAGCTGCTAAAACTATTTAGGCTGCAGAAACCAGCAGCCAGCCCAAATTCCCAGTTTTAACTGGGAATAACAGCAAACACTAGAAATGGACTATTTATCTACAATGAACCCAAATTGCATTCGTCAGTGGGAGCAGAGAATCCGACCTCATCTCAAAATCCCCGCATCAATTAGACTTGTTTATAGCAGTTGTGTTAGGGTGTACTGGAGTTAATTAACTAAAATGGTTTGATTCCCTTTTCTAATTTCCAAGCTATTCAAGAATGACACTTAAAACTAAAATACCCTGTACTTCATTTTAGGGCATAATTGATTATTTTGAGGTAAGAGCAACCCTTTCCATCTCAGACTTTTTCTTCATTATTTCTTGAGATGAACTAATACAGAGAAATTAACTAATGGAATAATACACACATGTCCACAGGTTAAGTCTGAGCATTTATGTGATGCTAAAGTGACAGTAAGCACATGCTTGGCAAGCATTTAGCAATCATTGAGGCTACCTTAGGATACAATAGAAGTAATAAGACAGTACTCCATCTGGACCCCATGGGCACCCAACGAATAAAACACAAATCACAAATGAGCCACAAGATAAACAAGTAATAATGTACATACTTTTTAACATCAAAGTGCAAAGAAGTAGAAACTGAAAAGCAAAAACACAGGCAAGATTGATCACATAAATATTCTTGAATGCAAAAAGGAAATAATCATAATTTGGTACAAAACAGTGAATTTCTTTTCTGTGCTCTCTGCCTGAAACTGGAAATGATTTATTGAAAAATTATTGAGAATATTTCTTCCTGAGGTCTTTAATCTTGTAGAGAAAGCTCTATAGATCTGATAAACTTGAGCAATGAGGGAGAAGTGTTATTTACAACCTAGAATCCCACTTAGAACTGATGGAAGATGGTGAAATTCTATGATTGTTACAATTAGCTCATTATCTTAATAATTTCCAAAGAATCAATGGTTGAATTATTAAAAATACACTTCAACAAATTTGTCAAAACAACTTCTAGAGCTAATTCATGCAGAACGTTTTCAGCTTCAGTGAAGCATATTGACGATAACTCTCATTGAGTTTTGTGTTTCTTCCTTCTGAATGTTTTTCTAATCTTTCTGGGGCTTCAGGAAGTGTTAAATTATTACAAAGCTGGTACATCATACCGTTTTGCTACTCCAGAAAACATCAAAGATGTCATGTCAGTATGGTACCTTGTGGAAAAGAAGGTTATATGTATTTTCTGTTATAATCCTGAGCCCACTTTTATCCTATGCCTTTATGTCCTTGACTTTTAAAATTGATAGTTCCCTTAAGGAGTGGACTGGTTGATAAATTTAATCAATCTCTACTTTTGGATGTATAAACACTTCCATCCATGAAAGCCAGTTACATCCACGTCTATTAAATTTACCTCCTTGAACCTACATGAGAAAGAACTTGTATGTGCCATGATTTCCTTAGTAATATATTGACCTAATGTCATCTTAATTTCTTGTTTTTACACTTGTTTTTATCTCTTGAGCAGTTGTTCTATTAGCACAGAGTCTAGTAATTATAATAACAAGCATGTTACATGTCCTTCATCTTTGTTAAGTATGGTGGGGGGAGTTTAATTTATCCTTATGTTAACATTCTGAGGATGCGAATTTTAAAATGTATCACCTTCACCCCTTTGAACTAGAGTGGAAAAAGATGTTAGAGAGGTAGTTAATTAAGTCTTTGATCATTTAATGTACCTTTTAGACAATGATTGGATTAAAAATTTAGGTTATAAAATCTTCTTACCCAAAGAGAACATATTTCATCATCAGTTTAAGAAATATTATCATTGTGGTGTATTCAATAATATTTCAAAGAACTCTTTACCCAAGCATTTATTTACTCCTTGTTTTGTATCTATTTTTCTTCTGACACCACTAAATTAACTCATCAATTGGCACTAGACATGACCCTGATTTATTTACTGGCAGCCATTTCTGAAAACATTGTTTCTGATTTATATGGTTTGCAAACATTCTCCTTTGCAATAAATATCAAGGGTAGTCATTGCTTTTAAGCTCAAAGTTATAAACATGCATGATGGAAATAACTGAAAATTTGGCTTCAAATCTTTAGGAATCCCTTACCTCTTTATGATGTGCCCCTAAATCCTTACACAAAATTAATACATGTTTTTTATGTGTATGTCTGTGGACATGTGTGTGTGTGTGAGACAACTGAACCCAGATTTTCTCCACTTTTGAATAAATCATTCGTAACGTCAAGAAACTAGTCCTGAAACCACTCTACAGAGTAATAAAAGTGGTGTCTCATTGATTGAGGTTGTAATGCTTCAATCAGAGAGAAAATCTAATAAGATGGAAACAACTACAAATGAGTTATTGAAATATACTGTTTATCAGATTAGTTTTCTAAGACACTCTTGGATAGTACATGTAGTTCTCTTTAGTTCTTCTTTTTCCATTTCCCTCTGCCCATTTCAACTGATACTTCTAAGTGAATGTATGTACTTTATGATATGATGTCATTCTCTTCGTTGTAGTTAAATATTAGGTATGAATTCTACAGAACATTAACCTTAAATTTAAACCAGTATCCATTGCTCTCCCCTAACCTTCTAGTTGTACTAAAAAGGAATTTACAAGTTATCTCCCTGAATTTCTAAATCAGTACTATCAAAAACATCATCATATATGATAAAATAAAAGCATGGAAGTTTGAACTTTTGCAAAAGTTCATAAGCTTGATAAAGATACAGTTTAGTTCTAATAGAGGATAGATAGATGATGACAATAGGTAGATAAATGATAGATTCATTCATCATCAGTGTCTTCCTTCTATGTTCTAATTGGTTATCTATTTTCCTTGTTTTCTTCACATATTATCTTTTTTCACTTGCTTTTCTGTTGGATCATATTTTCAAGTTTCTCTAATTGAAGAGGCCCCCTGTGTATGGTGCTCTCTGTTAGCTAACCTTGCATTGAAAATTCCCTTTGTTCCTCCCCATCCTGGTTTCATGAAATTTCACTAGTCTCAATTCCTTTATTTCCCACTGACAAATACAATATGCATATAGAATAAAAAGTATATTTTGGCATACTTAGAAATCTCTGTGGTTAATAGAATACAGCAATATGTTGTTTAAGAAAAAGAAACTTGTCATCTATTTTTGATTGAAGACATGCATTAACCCATCCTCACCATCAGTGAAGTCAGGACCTGTTCTATTTATTCTTAAATTATGGTAGCCTACGTTATATTGTCCCTATAAATTACAGTGCAAGCCAGCTTACTAAGTGCACTATTTCTCCTTGGTATTTTTCTTCCTTCTCTTCCTTTCACCTTTCACTTTGGGATCCTCACAACTCTTAATTCTTCAACCTCCCTAGCCAAAGTTCCAGACCAATCCAATATAACTCTAAGGTGGCAGAAATTAGATAGGTGTTATGAATAAAGGAAGGGGTTCTTCCCTTAGTACCATCAGAGCAGAGGTGTTTCCAACAGTGCCATTACCATCCTCTCTTGCCATGCCACCTTTGCCCTTTATTCCAGAATGTGAGTTATTTGTTTATTTTTATCCTTTGTACCTACTACATGCTAAGCCCTCTACTGTATTTTAGGAATACAGTAGTGAACTAAAAATAAAAGTAATTCTTTGACTCTTTTAGTGTAACGACTTTGGGCTGAGAAGATGGACATCAATAAAAGAACCATATACATAAATAAAAAATTACCCTGTGATAAGTGCTACAAATAGTATATAATTCTAGGAAGGTGAATAAATAGGGAAAAAAAAAACCCCAGTCATGGAAAACTAGAAGGTAGTGAACACAGATGTGAATCCGAAGAGAGACTAGAAATTAGCAAGGCCAGAGGAAGATAGGAGTATAAAGGGTTGAATAGTTTCTCTCCAGATTTTATGAACTCCTGGAACCTTAGATTGCTACACTTTTGGAAAACAGGGTCATTGCAAACATAATTAATTTAAGCAAATGAGGCTTAGTCTTAATTCGAAGACTGGTGATCCTTAGAAGAGGGAAATTAGAACAGAGATATGCAAATAAGGAAGCTGAGTCAATGACATCTGCAGAAAAGACCATGTGAAGATCAGGCGGACACTGGACTGATGCCTTGGACCACCATGGGCAACAACCAGAATCTAGGAGGAAGTTCTAGAGCAGCTTCTCCTACAGGATCCCCAGAGGATTTGATTCTGCTGATGCCTTGATCTCAGACTCCGAGACTCCAGAACTGTGAGATCATAAATTCACTGTTGTGTTAAGTACTTAGTTTGCTGTGCTGTGTTAGGACAGCCCTAGGAAATAAATATTAGGAAGAAAAAATTTGATAAGCCAAAAAATAATAAAGATAAAGAGAACATGCAAAGGAGCTATAGCTGCAGAGTTCGTGGTACCTGCAGAACTAATTACTTGAGAGCCCTAGTTTCTCCTAATCAATGTCTTTTCCCATATTCATTTTGAGACCATATTTCCAAAAAGCTGCTCCCAACTAATGGGAGACCATGATGGGGCCAAGTATGCAGGCCCATATTTGTTAGATATGAGACTTTTTTCATGGTGACAATAACCCAAGAATTTTTCATGAAACTAGCTAAAACTTTGCAGTCAGCAGCTGTTCCTATGCAATCTTCCTTTCTTCCCTCAAGTCACATTCTGGTGTTCACATTCTCCTGGTCTTTGCATGCTCCATTTTTTTGTTTGTTTGTTTTGGTTTTTTTAATGCTTTGTATCCCAAAATACCTTGCACCTCTCATCACATTCTGATGTTTGCTTCTCAGAGAAACTGAGCACAAGCAGTGGCTGGGGTGATCCAGGAAGGCAGGCAGTAACATGGGATTTAAAACCATTACCTTTTCCAACTGGAAGATAATATTGACCCCATTGAGTGCTATGTTGTACACCATATTGATTAAAGACATCCATTGGAAGGAAATGTCCTTATAGGCATTTATGACTGGGACAATGCTCTGGTACCCACGAGAATAGCTGCAGATGTTCAACTACAAGGAATTTGACTAAGAGTCTCACCTGCCATGCACTGAAATACATCTCATTTATTTCTAAGGCTGTGCTTCCTATAGGAAACTCTCAGCCAATGCCTGAGCACTGTGGGGGCAGCAATGCAGGCCTGTTTCTATTAAATGATGGACTGATGTAATGAGCAGTTTTGGCTAGAGGACTGTGTTGGCTGTGTGAATCCTTTGTTAGACTTCATAATGATCAAGAACAATTTCACCTGCTTTTCCTTCCTTTTCAGATTCATGATGCATCATCTCAGACTCACCCTCCATTTTTTCTCACAGCTATGCCTTTGCACATTTAAGCTCATCTAGCTATCTGCCTAGAGAATGTATACTAACAAGGAAAGTCCTGTAAGAACAGTGGAGTTGGCTGGATCTTGCTAAATTATATTATTTCTCAGAAGGATAATAATTTGAGGGCTCTCAATAGCTATTAAAATATCTAAATGTGGGCTGTAGTGGTTACTCAGCAGTATCCTGCTTGCCTGGCTTATGAGAACACCCAGGTTCAAGCCCCAGCACCACAAACACAACTAAGTGTTGGATCAAAGAAAACCAGATGAAAAACTAAATAAAGTTGAGTCTCTCTTTCTCTCTCCCCCCTTCTCATTGTTACTCTCTTAAAAAAGAAAAAAAATTCTAAAATAAGAGCCATACAGCATCTTCAGTATATTTTAAAGAGAATCTTCTGTTTGTCAATAGAAGAGCTGATAAAGTTAAGGCAAAGATTAAGAATCTTATAGAAACTCAGAGCTCAAGAATTATTTAAATGGCCAAGATGTGTCTATTAATCAGAGTCTTAGTTGGGAAAATATTAGGACCATGAAACATAAAACAGGGACTTCCGGTGATTTCTCCTGAGGATCACTTCAGACTCTGCTGGACCCTTAGAAAATTTATTAGATGGTATTGAGAGCTGGTAACTCCCCAGTTCTTAAAGACTTGACAGAGGGCTTTCTCATACAGGATAATTAATGACTTCCTCAAGATATGCATTCACCTTCCTTCCTAGCTGCTAAGCATAACTTGTCTGGGGATATTTTTTTTTCCTAATAAGGAGGGAAAGATACATGCTGAAGGATATGTAAGAATTGATAACACATACTGGCAAAAGTACCACTAGGGTTGTTTTGGAGTGTGTTTGAACAGGACAGGTAAAATATAATTAGCAGGAATCCATTGGTTTGGGACAATTTTTCAGGGTATGAAATTTTACTTGTTGGCAAAAACCCAGCAGATGGGGCAAAGTTGCTTAGAAAACTGGAGAAAGCAATAGACAAAGCTGAACTCCTCAAATGACAATATCAGGAAACTAACCAGCCACTCGGTGACAAGTCAACTACATGTGGCCTTTTTATTCTTTGGGGTTCAATAGCCCATTGACATAGAGACAGCTACCTATTCAAGGTACAAGTTTTCCTTTCCTGCTTTCAGAATCCCAGTCAGCAACACTATGTTGTGGCCTGATCCACAGATATGGAGTGCAAAACAATGAACAGGACTGGGAACCCACTTCACAATAAAGGAGGTTCATCAGTGGACCCATGACCATTTATTGATTGGATTATTTGTGGTTTTGTTGTTTAGTTTTTTTTTAGACCTTTGTATATTCTGGATATTAGCCCTCTCTCTATCCAAGGTGTAGCAGGGAGAGATTTCCTCCCATTCTGTAGGTTCTTTCTTGACACTTTTGACTAATTCTTTAGCTGTGCAAAAGCTCTTTAGTTTAATTGCATCCTATTCATTTATTCTTCACTTTACTGCTTGTGCCATGGGAGTTTTGTTAAGGAAGGCAGAGCTGACCCCTCTGTTCTGTAGTTTTGATACTACTTCTTTTTCAAGTACATTTAAAGTTGCTGACTTAATATCCAGATCTGTGAACCATTTTGATTTAATTTTTGTACAGTGTGAAATGTAAGGATCCAATTTCAGTTGCCTACACATGGCTGTCATCTGATTTGTCCAACACCATTTGTTGAACAGGCTATCTTTCTTCCACACCATGTTTTTTCCCCCTTTATCAAATATCAGATAGTTAGAGGTATGGAGGTTCATCTTAGAATCCTCTATTCTATTCCATTGTTCTTCAGTTCTGTTTTGATAACAATACCATGCTGTTTTTGGTACTATGTCCCTGTAATATAATTTCAGGTCAGACATTGAGATAACCCCTACTTGTTCGTTCTTGCTGAGGAATGTTTTGGCTAATCTGGGTGTGCAGTTATTTCATATAAACTTGAGAACTGCTTTTTCTATATCCATGAAGAATGATTTTGGTATCTTGATGGGGATTGCATTGAATCTCTATAGGACTTTGGGTAGAATGGCCATTTTGGTTATACTAATTCTACATAACCATGAACATGGAATGTTTTTCCATCTACTCAGGTCTTCTGCAATTTCTTTTTTTAGTGTTTGATAGTTTTCATTGTAGAGGTCCTTAATATCCTTTATTGATGCCCAAGTGTTTTATTTTTTTGGAGAAGATGGTGAATGGACAGATTTCCTGATTTCTTCTTCTGCAGACTTGTTATTGCAGTAAAGGAAAGCTAGTGATTTATTGGTGATCTTATAGCCAGCCACTTTGCTGAAATCGCCTGTAACCTCTGAAAGTTTTCTGGTTGAGCTTATTGTGTGTTCTAGGTATAGAATCATGTCATTAGGAAATAGAGACAACTTGACTTCCTCTTTTCCTATATGAATTCTTTTGATTTCCTTCTCTTACCTGATAGCTCTGGCAAGGGTTTCAAGGACTATATTGAATAAGAGTGGTGAAAGCAGACAACCTTGTCTTGTTCCTGAATTCAATGGAAATGCTTTCAGTCTTTCTCCATTGAGCATAATGTTGGCTATGGGTCTATTGTAAATGGATCTTACATGGTTAAAGTATCTTCCCTTGATCCCAGTCTTCCCTAGGGGTTTTGAGCATAAAAGGGTGTTGAATTTTATCAAAGGCCTTTTTTCTGTGTCAATTGAGATGATTATATGAATTTTATTTTTAATTCTGTAGTGAATTACATTTATTGATTTGTGTATGTTGAACCAGTCTTATTTTCCTGGAATGAAACCCACCTGATCAAGATGTATTATCTTTGTAATGAACTTTTGGATCCGATTAGCTAGAATTTTATTAAGGATTTTTGCATCTATGTTCAGGGAAATTGGCCTGTAGTTTTGTTTTCTTGAAATGGCCTGTTTGGATTTTGGTATCAGTGTAATATTTGCTTCATAAAAAGTTTTTGGTAGTGCTCCTACTCTTAATTTAATAGAAGAGTTTTTAGAGGATTGGTGTTAACTCTTCTGTAAAACTTTGGTAAAATTCTGCCTTATATCCATTCAGTTCTGGGCTTTTCTTCTTTGGAAGAGCTTTGATTGCTGCTTTGATTTCACTACCTGAGATAGGTTGGTTTAGATTTTCAGTGTCCTCCAATGTTAAAGTGGGGATGTCTTATGTGGCTAGTGTCTGTCCATATCCTCCAGATTATCAAACATGGCAGAATATAAAATTTCAAAATAAGTTCTGATAATCTTTCGGATTTTAGTTGAATCTGTGGTGATATCTCCATTTTCATCTTTGATTTTGTTGATTTGCTTCACTTCGTTGTTCCTTTTGGTGAGATTGGCAAGGGGCCTATCAATCCTGTTTATTTTTTCAAAGAACCAACTCTTTGGTTGATAATTTGTACTGTTTTTTGTTCTTGATTTCGTTGATTTCAGCTCTCATTTTAGTTATTTCCTGTCTTCTATTATCTTTGGGATTGGATCGTTCCTCTTTTTTTCAGGCATTTGAGTTGTAGCATAAGACTGTTTATTTGGGCCATTTCTAGATTTTTAATGTATGCACCCAGTGCTATAAATTTACGTTTTAAGAATGTCTTCATACTATCCCCGAGATTTCAATATATTGTTTCTTTATTCTTATTAATTTTCAAGAATTTCTTGATTTCTGCTCTCATTTCCCTTTTATCCATCCTTTGTTTAAGAGGGAATCATTCAATTTCCAATCATTTGAATAATTTCTGTTGTTTCTCTAATTGTTGATTGCTGAGACCATAACATTATGGTCTGACAAGATACATGAGATTATAGCAACTTTTTCGTATTTGTAAAGGTTACCTCAGTGAATTAGGATGTGTTGTATTTTAGAAAAGGATCCATGAGAAGAAGGTAAATTCAGCCGACTGAGGATGAAAAATTCTGTAGATGTCTGTTAAGCCCAATTGATTAATAGAGTTGTTAAGATTGGAGATGTCTTTATTTGTTTTTTGTTTTGATGATATGTCTAGTGTTGACAATGGTGTATTGAAGTCCCCCAGTATTATTGTATTGAGATCAATGTGGGGTTTAATCTCCTTGAGTATATTTTCCATGTATTTGGGGGATTGTAATTGGGGGCATAAATGTTAATTATTGTTAAATATTCTTGATGAATTGTCCCTTTTACTATGATGAAGTGTCCATCTTTGTCCTTTCTGAATACTTTTACATCAAATTAATTTTATCAGATATTAGGATTACCACACTAGCTTGCTTTTTTGGGCCACAGGCCTGGTAGACATTTTGCCAAACTTTCACCTTCAGTGTGTGTCTATTTTTGAGTGTGATGTGTGTCTCCTGTAGGCAACATATGGTTGGATTTTATTTCTTGATCCAGTGAGCCAATCTGTGTCTTTTAATTGGGGCATTGAGCCCATTCACATTCAAAGTTAGAATAGAGATGGGAAACTGAGTCTCAAACTTTGTGACTATTGCACATTTTTTAACCATTTTGGGGATCTTTTGGTGTGTAATGTGGTTATTGACTCTCCCTTGCTTAAGGGTTTAGGGTATTATTAGCATATTTTTCTGAATGAAGAATATCCATCAGAATATTCTGTAGCGCAGGGGTTGTGATCATGGATCTTGCTTAGTTTATCATTGAAGTATTTAATTTCCTCATCACATTTAAAGCTGAGTTTTGCAGGGTATATTTATTTTTGGCTAAAAAATTGTTATCTTAAAGGCTTGAAAAATATTGCTCCAAGCTCTTCTGGCCTTCATTGTTTGATCTAAAAACTCCATAGTGATCCTAATTGGTTTGCCTATGAATGTGATTTGGGGCTTTTCTCTAGCTGCTTTTAAAATTCTCTCTTTAATTTCTCTGTTATTCATTTTATATATGATATGTCTTGGTGAATTTCTCATTTGATGAGGATGGTTTGGTGTCCTATAGGCATCTTTGATGTGGTTTTCTAGGTCAATTCTAATGTAAGGGAAGTTCTCCTTTATAATTTCGCTTAGAAGATTTTTAATGCCCCTTGTTTGTTGTTTGGAGTTTTCATCCAGTCTAATGACTCCCAGGTTATTTCTCCTCATTTCATAAAATATTATTTGGAAATTCTGGTCATGTATCATAAGTTTCTTCTCTTGTGTGTTCTCCTTGAAATTTGAAATTTCTTAGTCTGTCTTCATTATCTGATATATATTTTTCAAGAGTTGAGGTTCTATTTTCAGTAGAGTTTACTCTGGTTTTAGTATCTTCCAGTGAAGATTTGATTTGCTGACAGTGTTTTTCAATTTTGATAGCTCTGCTACATCTCTTTTCAGGGTGTCTAATTCTTTGTAAAGATGATCTTTCATCTCATGACATTGTTCCCTTATTTCCTTATAAAAGTTGTTGCTCATCACTTGAAATTTATCTCCAATCTCTTTCCTTAATTCTTCTTTCAAGTCTTTGATTGAGTTATTATCATAACGTCGATACAATTTCTTAGGTTTTCATCTAGGCCCCTGACCATGGAGTCCTTGGAAAGGGAGCTGTGAGGTTGAGGAGAGGATTTACTTCACCTTTTCCTCATTTTCAGATACATGGGGTGTGTCTTGAAATGCACCATAAGTATTACTCTTTTAGGGTAATTGGAGCTTCTTATGGCTTTGCTTTGTTGGGTTGGGGTTCTATTTGGGCAGCTCAGACCAATAGCTGCTAGTCCAATCAGTGAGGAATTGAGAGCCTATAGGTGCATATACTAGACAGCTTCAACTAAAACAATTATAATGATGATTAGCACCTATAGGACCAATTTTCTTCAATGAGAGCTCTCACAATATGTTACCATAGCAAGCAATTACCCATTTTGAGGGATGCCCTTTTCTTCAGTTAGCAGGGCCTCTGTAAGTAGGGAGAATAAATGACTAGAAAGCCAAGGAGGTGAGCTGGGGAGGTAGTTTAGAACTCCTGACTTAGAATAAAGAGGAACAAGGGTTTAGGGTGGTGTAGGTTATTCAATTGGGAATAAGGAAAAGATAGAAATAGGAAGAGAGTGGGGTAAAGACTTTGGGTGAGGATGAAAGAGAACAGTATGTAGCTTAAGAATTGCCAAAGTACAGGGGAAGAAGAGGTTAGTACAGAGAGTGATTCTCCTAGACTGAGTGCTTGTATGCTCTCATGAAGTGTTTTCCTGGTAGGATTCTGATGCTACGGAGACAGCAGTCGAGTTCAAGAAGACACAGTGACAGTAAAAGCCAGCCACCAATACATACAAACAAAATATATATATATATATACATCCATGAACACCAAATTCAGTAATAACAATAAAGCTAAAAAGGTTTAAAAAATAAAAAAAAACTAAAAACTTAAAAGTTAAACAAGTTAAAAATACTAGATGGCAGCAGGATCCACAATAAAAAAGAAAAAGAAAGAAAGAAATAAAGAAAGAAGAAAGAAAGAAAGAAAGAACGAACGAACGAACTAGTTGGAAAGTTGAGTTTTTGCCCCCTAAATCAGCTTGTACTGTGGCGGAATGCATTCATATCTGTCATCTAGCTGGAGACTATTCCTAGTTGTGTTTGTTGGAGGGGATTCAGCTTGGTAATCTCCAGTGGCCTTGGGTTTTCCTACAGGATCTCCTCAAAATTTTCTGCTGCAGAGGGGTATAAGACCCTGCCCTCTCCCACTTCCTGTGAGGATAGAGTTCAGCACCACCTAAGATGCACTCCTGGACAGATTATTTTCTGCCTGACCAAACTCCTCATCTTCTTAGGCCAGGGACCCGGGAGCTGTAGGGAGTCTAGTAGATCCTGGTGTAGATATATGGGACTCTGACTGTTCCAAGGAGAGAGACCAGTCTGAAGCATGCTTCCCCTGGATCGCTGATACCCACTCTGGATGTCTTGAGGGGCCCCAAGAGCTGCTCTGTGTGGGTTTTCACAGTCTTCCCGAAAGGGAAGACGGGAGTAAAGACACTCCAGGCTAACTGTGTTTATGTGGTTCTCAACTTCAACCACTAGGGGTCATGGAAGCCCAGTCCCTCTGAAGAGCTCAGGACCTATGGAGACTTGGTTATGCACAGAAACCAGAGGCTGAAAGAGAGCTCCAGCTGTCCCTTTCATTTCAATTTTCCTGAGGCTGATGCTAATCCCTAGCTTGTTCAACTACAGGCAGTTTTTGGAGAGACTGAAGCAAGTGGCCCCTTGGGAAAGTATGCCCTACTGAGCCAAGATCCATTCACAGACTCCTCTCTTTCAGGCATGTAAGAGGGCAGGCAGGAAGCCACCACTTGCACATCCTGTGAGCTGGAGAAGGAGTTCCCAGTCCCACACAGCCCCCTGGGCAGATGGCCAGGACAAAGAGCACTTAGATCTGCTTCTCTGTTCATGGAGACTGAGGACCCTAGTCCTTGCATAAAGGATGGGTCTGGTTTCACTTTTGCCATGTGAGTGACCAGCCTCGCCCTCAGGGAAATCTCAAAATGGCGGGTGGAGCCTGCCAGCTGAGTTGCATGGAACAGTTGTAGGTTTGAAATTGTGCATGATTAAATCATTCCCAGAGCTGGAGAATCAGCTGTTAAAAACTGAGTGCGGGAGAGTCTGTTAAGGTGTTCCCATCTGCGTCTAAGTTAGAGTACTTATGCCCTGCATCCTCCCCTCCGCAGTGATCCAGTGGTTGTGACAAACTCATTGTTTTTGAATTTGTTAATGCAAAGCTCTTTTCCTTTGGTATTAAAGAATTGGGTGGGGGGGTTAATGATCCCACACACTAAGAGCCCAGTCCTTCTGTTGGATACCACCTCCCAATCGTACTGCGTGGAGTTTTACTCAAGAGCGTCTCGGGATCACTGGTGGTGGGGTGGGCACCAGGTTCCTTTTTCACCTCTTCCTTCATTTGCATTTTCTCCACAGATATCAGAACTAGCTTGCTGTCAGAACTGGCTTTTGCTCTGGCCCCCTTTTTCTTTGTCTTTCTCAAGTATCTGTGGCACCTTTGGACTCCTGCTTCACCATGTGCTTCTTGGAGGATCCAAACTAACAACAGTGATTGAGAGGAACTGAAGAAGCTGAGCAACTGGAAAACAGCAGGGAGAAAAACAGTGCCAGCTTAGACACAAGGAGCAATAGAACCCAGATCATGGGACCTCAGAAGGACCTGTGCTTTGGATTTCGATCATTAAGAATAAAAACGATGGGGCTGGAGCGGTGGCTCAGCAGTTTCAGCACTTCCCTGCAAGCACAAGGATCCGGGTTCAAACCCCAGCACCACGTACACAACTGAGTATTGGAGCAACTAAGGCCATGTGAAAAACTAAATAAAGTTGTTTCTCTCTTTCTCTGTCTCTCTCACTGTCCCTCTCTCTTTAAAAAAAAAAAAAAAGAAATAAAAAAATGAGAACTCTCCTTAAGATGATAATGCCAAGGAAACTATGAAGTAGAAGCTGTCATGGAGAGACTAAGCCAGAAAACTGTTCCTGTTCATGCCACAGCAGCGGTTGGCTCAAACACTGTGGAGCACAACAGTGCCGCTGCTTGGTCCAATATCACTGTAACAAACAGTCACCATTAGTGTTCCTGGGCTCCTGTACTCTCTAGCTGCAGCTCCAGCACAAGAAATAATATCTCAACTATGCTGCACTTCCCATGACTCCTTCACAATTCAGAGTGTCAGGAAGTAGTGAATAATGGGCTGAACCTGTGTTTTTGTCTGAAATACCAGTAATAGCAAAAGAAACATTGTCCCTTAGGTTATTCTAGAGGAAGGCAATATACTACATCCCACAAATATGTCAAGTGATGAGGAACTACACTAAACAAGACAAAATTTAGATATTTGAAAGCAAACAGGCAAAAAAACATTCACAATAAACACACACCAACATTTCTTGATAAATAATGAAAACATTAGCTTTAATTAATATGACAATAGTAAAACTTTATAAAAAATAATCACATTTTATCATATATTTAATAGAAATAGGGTAGCAATTTAAATTAGGGAAATCATGAGTTTTTATATATGATTTTTCTAACCAAGTTTCATATTAGTTCAATATTATTTTCTTAAATTTTAACTTTTAAAGCAATAATAGAGATGGTCATTTCTGCAAATTATCCCAAGACTTTAACAGTTTTCTCAATAGCTTTCTTTAGTCCTTTGATAGTCAAGTCTCTTTAAGAATATTGTTTCTATCACTGTCTTTTACTTTATTTTTTACTGGTTTAATTCTATTAGCTCAAGAGTCATTAAAATGATGTGGTCTGTGGTTCAGATTGCCTGGCTTTAAACCCCATTTATCCGACTTTGATATAAATTGCAGAGGCAAGAAAATGAGGATAAAATTCCTCCTTCATCGGTTAGTTGTGAGGACTAAATAGATATATATTTTAGAACAGTGTCTAATATATAAGTCTTTAATATATATAAAATGTTATCATAATTCCATTTGATAGTAGTTTATCTGATATTTCAGAATATTTCCAAATTTACTGCCTTGAACTTTCTGAAACTATGCATGATTTGTAAGCTTTACAATTTAAGCTTGTGATTTACATTTTTATAGTCATTTTGGAAGCTCAAGGCAGGCAGACATAAATGCAGACAGATGAAAAGTAATATTGAGATAAGAATATATGCACATTAACAAGAAACATATTCAAATGTTGACAAATTAATTGGTATAATGGATTAGGATAAATGCTAGGTTAAACTAGGGATGTTTGAGTGGAGACTAATTAAATAAGTGGTGGTTTAATTAGTGAATATTTTTATTTATGACTATGCTTGTATGCATTCCAGTAATGGATTTGTGGAAAACAGAATCAAAATTATCTAAAATAAGAAAGAGGTGGTAACACAAAGGGCTTCCAGAGCAAAGTTGCACTTAAACTTTTCAAATTCTTAGTCTATTGTCTCTTAGTTACTAATTTTAAAACGATTAATTTGGAAAGTAAAGAAAAATATCTTTCTATATAGAGGGTTATGGTTTGGACAAAGGTGGCCCACAAAAGCTCCTGAGAGACAATCTAGGATGGCTGAGGTGAAGTGATTGGGTTATGAGAACTTAACTCAATCAGTGATTGAACCCCCGATAGGATTCCGTGGAAGCTGTAGGCTGGTAGGCTGTGGCTGCAGGAGGTGGGTCACTGGGAGTGTACCCTTGAGGTATGTATTTTGTATCTGGCATGGAGTTTCTCTGTTTTCTGGAGCCATGCTTGACAGGCTTTTCCCTACCACACTTTTCTACCATGATGTTCAGTCTCGCCTTGAGCCTTGAGAAATGGAGCCAGATGTTTATGGACTAAGACCTCAGAAACCACGAGCCCACAAATAAACTCCAAAATGCGTATAGGACTGTGCTAAGCAAAGATAGGGATCAAGAGGTTTCAAAGGGGGCTGGAGTGGTGGCTTGGTGGCTGTAGCGCTTGCCCAACATACACAAGTATCTGGCATGCACAAGTATGAGAATTCAAACCCCAGCACCACGTACCCAACAAAGTCTCAGAGCAACAAAAGCCATGTGAAAAATTAAATAAAACTGATTCTAGGGGCCATTCATGTTATGTTCAGGCTAAGAAGTTGTTTGCATTTTCCCTGTGTCCTGAGACTTTCTGTGAGCCTTATTTTAAAAGTGATAGATTTCATCTTCTGAAAGAAATTTCTAAGCAGTGTAGTATTCAAGTGGTGGCCTGGGTATTGCTGGTAGCTTTTAGTCAAGTTTATGGTGATATTCAGGAGCAGAATGCAGATGAGAAAGATTTTGAAAACTTGAAGAATAAGAGTAAACTCTGCTAAAGAAGTTGCCATTATTGAGGACAATGCCACCACTAAAGAAATGCTAAAGACTTTGTCCAAAGGTGAAAAGATGGTCTGAGGACAGCTCAGGATTGGCAAGACCACACCTATCACAGACTCAAAGAAATAAAGCTTCCTTTGAGAAGAGAAGAGACTGTGGGGGTGCCCCACCTGCACAGGAGGGCCTAGGAAGTTGTTTCCCTGTGCTCAGCCACCCAGGCACTCACAGGGTCCTGCAGCAATGGTTCCTGGAGGCTTGATTACTGTTGGAGATCGCAGCAGACATGGCAGCAACCATGTGGTACTGATTCTGTGTAATTGCAGGATTCTGGAGTTAGGGGGTCATAGAAGCTTCCACTATGATTTCAAAAGAGAGCCTGCGGGCTAGAGCAGCAGTTCAGTGGTTGTGGCGCTTGTCTGGCATGTGCAGGATGCGTGTTCAAACTCCAGCACCATGTATGCAATGGAGTGCTGGAGCAGTGAAAGGTGTATGAAGAACTAATGACAAAATTGATTCTCAATCACTGCCCCTCTCTCTCAAAAAAGAAAAAAAACAAAAAAACCCAAAAAGATCTGAGAGGCCAGGTAAAGTACCCCAGGGTCAGAAGCGTCAGAGTCTTTTCAGATAGCCCCTGAGAGGGCAACGCTTGGAGAAGAGAGGAGGAAGCCAAAGCTGCAGTGGAGACTCTCCAGATTAAGAAATGCCTGCTGAGGAAGCCTGCAAGAATTGAACGGAGACAAGCCAACAGAGAGGCCCTGTGGGCTACCAGCAAGGCCATAGGGGTGGAGCTACGCAAGCCTTTTACAGAGAACAACATGGTGTCTTGTGCTCCAGATGTCAAACATGGAACTACAGGACTTGTTTGCCATTTGGATTTCAGTCTTGCTTTGGTCCCATCCCTTCTTTCTGTGCCCCTATTTTTCTGAATGGAAATGTTTACTACGTCCCTTTATATATTGTACATGTGTAACTTGATTTGATTTTTTTACAGGAGCTCATGATGCAAGTTTGACTTAAATCTCACAGAGATTTTGGATGTGAACTTTCAGGCCATCTTGAAATTGTTAAGACTATGGAACTCTTGAAAATGGACTAAATATGTTTTTCATATATTTTATGATTTGAATGTGAGGTGTCCTCCAATATCTCCTGTGTGACATTTTCAGTAAGGCTGATGTGAAATGAGTGGGCTAAAAAAGCCTTAACTCCAGCAGAGATTAACTGGCAACTGAAGGCAGGTAGTGTGTGCCTGGAGAAGCTGGGTGGCTGAGGGCATGCCTCTGGGGTACATATTCTGTACCTGACATGGAGTCTCTCTCTCTGCTTTCAGGAGCCTTGAGTTGGTCTGCTTCCCTCTGCCACACTCTTTTGCCATGATGTTCAGCCTCACATGTGCTCTGAGGAATGGAGCCAGCCTTCTATGGACTAAGATCTCTGAAACCATGAGCCTCCATGAGCCTCCAAATAACCTTTTCTCCTACAGTTGTTTTTGTTAGATCTTTTAGTTGCAGCAAGAGAAAAGTTGACTAGAGCAATCATTATCCTGAATTCTGCTAAAGAAGAGCTTAGAGAATATTTTGCAATGAAATTATACGAAAAACATTGTAAGGATCTTAGAGAACTTTATTTTTTAATTTTTAACTAATTTTGGCATTAAGGAGAACTTTGGAGATTTTTTTCCATTTCTCTTAGAATGAAGACTGAAGTCCTTACTGCCCTGTACAAAGGCATCCTTGCCTCTGTGTCCTTTGTCTCACATTCTTCTCTTTTGCTTTCTGCTTTCCATAAAGCCAGTCTTTAAACTTTCCTCTTATAGTTCTTGTCGTCTCTTGCCACAAAGTCATGGCTCATGCCATTTTCTCTTCCTGGATAACATTTTCCCACTCCCTGCCTATAACTTTCTTTAAAGTCTCTATTCAATGTTTTGTTTTCAGGGAAATCTTTACTTATCATCAATCTTGAACTTTTGTTCTTTTTCTTCATAACAATTATTACACATGAATATGATTTTATTAATATCTTTTACCATCCACATATTATAAGCATCACAAAACAGAAAGCATATCTTTATTTTTCCTGGGTATAACCAAGGACTTAGCAAGATTCTGGTCACATTGTTGGTGTTTGACAAATATTTATCACAAGAAAAGAAATTTTGTGCAAAATAAATTGCCTAATTGAATCAATAATCCTATTTACATTTTATGCAATTGTATGTGCATATATTTTAAAGAATGAATAGTTTTCTTTGAATTCATGTCAGTGCCTTTACTCTATGTTTGAGAACAATGACAATTCAGGGAGTTTAAGACTCTTCTTATTCATTGAGAAAATAAGCATGAAAGATAAGTTTAACCACAGTCTTTATACTTCCAACTCTATATTTAATATATTTTACACTGGATATTGTAATGATTATTCAAACAACAACACTAAATCTAGACATGGTGTACACTGTGGTCTGTCATAGGTATTGGAGCTACAGAGAGGAAAACACAGATCACTATTCACAGATGCTCTTTGCTCAATGATGTTTACCATGAAGACTGCATTCATCATCCACAAAAGTGTACCAGAATTAGAAATAACAGAATACTGCTAGATCTACATTCAGCAGTCTCAGGAAAACATATACATATATGTGTGAAAACATATATTCTTTTTATAAAGTACTTTGAAATATAATTATATTTGATCTTCTACAATAATACCAAATTTATATAATCTTATTTTCCCCATTTTTTAAATAATAAAACTAACACAGCAATAGGTTATCCAAACTTAAATGCCTCTTTAGGAGATAAAGGAGTTGTGATCAGAACAAGAGCCTCTGCTGCTGGGTATCTGAGGTTGGGGGGTCTTTTCAATAAACTGCATTAAAGGAACAACATTTTAGGGTAATAGAAAATTAAGCTCCCAGGCTTTTAGACAAAGAATCATTTTCTCTTTAGAGTAAAAAATGATGATAATGATCATTAGGTGATTATATATTTTATAATTACAAATATGCTCTTTTGATTATAATAATACAGGAAATCTATCGTTAGTTCTTTTTCATTTCAATATGACTGACTAATGGCAGATATGTTAACATTTTTCAATAATTTTGTATTGAGTATGAAAAGATATTTGGTCATATGCTGAAGAACTGTCTTTTCATGAATGCATAGGTAATATGGATTCTTTATGTATTTTTATCCAAGGGATGAAAGGTAAAGAGGGAGGAAAAAAGAAAGAAAACCAAATTAAGGAAGTAGAGAAATAGTCATAGATGACTATGCTACAGGTTCAATTTACATCATACTTTATAGTTAACCAATATCTGAATCAACAGCCTCCTTCCTGCTTCTCCCTTGACTATTCAAATTCCATATGCTTTAAATGTCTAACTCAACTCATCCCATCTTTGATTAGTGCTCAATAATAAAGTGTGCCAGCCCATATCAATCCTTTCTTCCCCAAATTTCTTTCTTTTTTTTAATAATCAATTTTATTTATTTTTTCTTATGGTCTTTGTTTCTCACTTACTTGTGTACGTAGTGCTGGGGTTTGAACCTGGGTCCTCATGCATGCCAAGCCAGCACTGTAATCACTGAGCCACTGTTCCAGCCCCTTCCCCAAATTTCTTTGGAGAAGAATTCTCAGTCTATTTTAATACAAGACATAACATATATATCTGTATTGATAATCTAAACTCTAGGTTTAGCCATATTTTGATAACTCAAAAAAATTTTCAGAATGGTCGTATATGTTTGACTGTAATATGCACAAGCAAGCATATTTATAACATTTGAACATATATTAATAGTTGTCCAATATGGTTAACTACAAAAACCTGTAACATAATATCTAACACTTGATATTTTACATATGTCAGGAACTTATTTCTTACAACTTAATGAAGTAGCAACGTTATTACCCCAATTTTACAGATAAGGAAATTAAATAAAAGTAAGTTAAATTACTTGCTCAAGAAAACCCAATTAGTAAATTATAAAATTAGAACTTTAATTTATGCACTCCAAATCTATAACTTATACTTTTAACCAAGAGTTTACTTTTAACATATGTGCACAATTTCTGGACCTTCCAGTTCTAATTGGAAACCTTTTCAATCAGAAAACATATCTGGTTACAATTTAGTGAAATAATAACACTATAAACATTGTAGTACATAATAAAGAACACAGTACCACCTTAGAGAATCTAACTTTTGTGAAAAGCAAATGCCTTATGCACACCTTATAGTGGATAAATTAAAATAAGTAAATCTACACCAACACCATGTCAGTTAATCATGAAGTGTTTTACATTGTTCTTTAACAAGTACCTCAGGACCAACAGGGAGGGATACTTACTAATTTAGATTTTAGAAATCACTATTTTATACATTTAAATTTTCAACAGCAGTGTTTTGAACAACATGAAGTCACAGCTTAGCATTCAAGCAGCTCTCATATGCAGTATTACTAAGGCAATTGCTGAGAATGTGGTAGGTGTTTGGTAAATGTTTTCCAACTTATCTTGTTAACTATATACAAAAGGCAGTTTTTCCAATTTGGTTGTACGTTAAAATCAATAACAGGGCTCTTTGTAAACCAAATATTAAGGCCTCATTCTCCTGAGGTTCTGATTTAAGGTGCCTTGGGTGGGTGAACTCCTCCATCTATTCCAGGGCACAATGAGGACTGATAACCACATGTGTAGCACATGGCTGCTTTTGGAATAACTGATATTGTAAGAGGAAGAGGTCTTAACTTTGGATAGAAGGAAAGAGCATAAATAAGAAGAAAAGGAAAGGAGAAAAGTAAAGGGAAAAAATTCTCATAGATGTCACTATTTTTTAAAATAATCTATTCAATCAATTATATTCCTTCATATGAATGGGCATTTTGCAAACACATATTCCTGATATATTCAGGTAATATTTAAATTGTTTGCATCTTCAGTTTCCATCTTGAAATAGTCCCCCAAGCCATAATTTTAGGTTTCAGATAACATTGGGAAAAATTATATCTTAACTTAGAATAATAACTGTTCTGTCTTAGATCATATAGCAGGAAAATTATATTTGCTTGCTGAACATATAAAAGCACAAATCCAAGAATAAAATTTCATGTTATTGTCACTGTTAGTTTCCATTTGTTTTCTGAATCTTTCTACCAAAGTTGAGTACTGATTACCATTTATCTCAGGCCTGTTGGGGATAGGTCTCCTAGCCTTCAAAGAGATCATTATACATACACACTAACCCCCATCTGAGTTTGCTTTTACCAGCTCTACTCTCATATGGCAAAAATCTGTGACTCTTGCTGTAATCAAAATTCTAGGCTCAGTCCATTCCCTGACCCACTCACTGATTTCTAAATTTCCCAGAATCAATCTACCGTGTTTAAGCCTTTAACATTGCTTGGTAGCACTTATATTCCAAAAACCCTAAAGGTATATTCACCCCATGAGACATACCTCATGACAGCTATTTTTCTACGTTTTTTGATTAATGTTTTTATTTTCCAATGCATGTTGGTTTCATTTAGAGTCAAAATGTCAAATAGAGCTTGATGAGGAAATATTGGTTAATTTTTAAGAGAAAATCTATGAGTATTCCAAAAATCTATATCTTCAACTTCACAAAATCTTACTGGTGCAATGACTTTGAGACATACATAAAGAAAACTAAGTTTGTGCTTAGAGGATATGCAGAAATTAAATGATAAACCAGAAAATCTATTTAATATGTCTCATTTTCTGATGTTGAATACTCCTTTGCTCATAAAAAATGTCATATTGTAGGTTTTGATTAGATTATTGACAGATAATGTTTCTCACTGTTATTTATCAGCCATGAATCTTTCTATTTTGTCATTAAAAGCGGATTAGATTGGTTGTATTAATTAGAAAGAATTGATCCATTAGGTTATAGATTAATCATTTTACTTCCATTTATTTATCATACTCCTTCTTTTCTAAAATATGTTTTAATACATTGTTATGATGTTAACTCTTCCTGAAAAATTTCTATCAAAATGATATCAGGTTAAAAAAATCTTCAGTATTCTTATTTATAGACATTAATAATTTTTCCTTTTATGAACTTTTTTCCCAAATGAAATTTAAATCTTGAAAGAAGTTTTACAATACTATCTTCATCTTTTTTCCTATTTAAGTGAAAGGGAATAATTGAAAAGAAAAGAGTCTTCAAGAATATAAATATTAACACACATCAGTTTTGTTTTATTTGGCATCATAATTTATATATTCCAAAACACATTCTTGGAAAAAGTGTTGTTTAAATTTTATGTTTTGTTTTGTTGTAACAATTTATGAGTAAATATTTACAGTGAAAGTCAATTATAAATTGATTTCACTGTCAGACACTCTTATTCTGTGATAATCCCCAGCCAGTCTGAAGTGTAACATGAGATATCTTTCAAAACAATTCAAAACAAAAGGAGAAGAGAATTCTTGCTTATTACATCAAAGTTAAGAATTATTTTTTATACTAGTCATGCTGGATGAAGATAGAATGCCATGAACAAATTTAGATAAAATCTAGAGGTGATATTATTTTGTTAATAAGAGCTATGTGCCATTTGTACTAATAAATTACATTTTTCCATTTTTCTCAGTTTTTTTCTATACTTGAAATTAAAAAAAACAAGGCACCAGCCAGTTAGTAGGGAGCAAGGGGTAAACAGGCAGAGCACAGTGGATTTTCAGGGCAGTGAAACTACTCTGTCTGATACTATGGTGTTAGATACACATCATTTACACATTTATCCAAACCTATAGAATCACATCAGCAAGTGTGATCCCTAATACTAACTATAGACTTTGAGGGATTAGATGTGTTAGTGTAGTGTAGCAAGTGTAACTATGCACAACTCTGGTGGGGGATATTAATAATGGAAGAAGATATATCTGTGTGTGGGTACAGAAGGTTTGTAGACAATCTGTATATCTTCTGTTCAATTTTTTTGCAAACCTAAAAGTGTTCTAAAAATAAAATCTGTTAAAATATCAAACTCTGTTTAGAGATTATGAAGACAATCCACAGACTGGGAGAAAAACTCTTTACAAACCAGATATTTAGAAAAGGACTGATATTGAATACACAGAAGTAATTCCTAATAACCCACTTAAATATGGGCAAAAGATATGAAAAGATCTCACCTCAGCAAAGCACGTAGGAATTCAAGATAAGCATATAAAATGTGGTCAACATCATATATTATTAAAAATTGAGAAATGAAATGCATATTATCACATACTATTAAAACGGCAAAATTAAAATTCCTGATAATATCAAACACTGATGAAGATGTGGAGCAACAGAAGCTTCCATTTGATGCTGATGGAAATTTACAATATTACAGTGGTTTTAGTCAATTTGGCAGTTTCTTTCAAGACTAAACATTCTCTTAACCATGTAATTCAGCAGCGGTGCTTCCTGGTATTTATACAAGTGAATTGAGAACGTATGTCCACACAGAACCTGCATATGAATGCTTATAACAGTTTCATTCCTAACTGCCAAAACTCAGAAGCAATCAAACTGTCCTGCAATGGTGAAAGGATAAACAAACTGTGATATTTCCACACAAAGAAACATTGTTCGGCTCAAAAGAAGAGATTTGCCAAAACCATGAAAAGATGCAGCGTTACCTTAAATGTACATTGTTATGTGAACGAAGATAACCTGAAAAGCCAACACTATTATTCCAATTATCCTGCATTCTGGAAAAGGCAAAAAGTATAGAAGAATAATAAGACCAGTGTTTGCCTGGAACCCGGGAAGGAGGATGAATAGGTGGAGTACAGGGGACTTCTTAATCATTGGAACCATTCTGCATGATGTTTTAAAAGTGGATTTATGCTCTTCTGCATGTAAAAATGCACAAAATGTAAAAGACAACGTATAAGTCTAATGAGCCCTGATATAAACGGTGGAGTTCAGTGAACAATAATGTATCAACATTGACTCCTCAAATGTAAAAATTGTATAATATTAATGCATGATATTAACAATCAAGGAAACTGTTGGGGAAGTGCAAGAAAATTCATGGATTTACAGTAACTCTGTAGGTTTTGCTCAATTTTTCCATGTATCCACAACTTCTCTAAGAAATAAAGGCTATTTCTTGCGGAATGAATAAGCATAAAAAATCATATGCAGATAATATGTTTGCTTTCAGAGGTGATTCAACCAAATTTCAAGTAATTTTATTTTATTGTTTCTATTATTTGACCTAGAATTTGGTCATACTCATAAAGTACAATGTGAGGTTGTGACTCATGTTTACATGAGGTATCATAAACTCAGAATAATTAGCACGCCTATCACATTAAACTTTTTTATTTCTTTATAAGTATAATCAAATTCCTCTTTTCTACCTATTTTGAGATACATAATGCATTATTATCAATTATATTCACACCGATGTAATATAGGATACCAGTACTTATTCTTTCTACCAAACAATAGTTTTATGCCCATTAATCTGCCTCTCTCCCTCCCCATTCTCCCCAGCCTTTTGTTATTACTAATGTGTTCTCATCTTCAATGAGAATGACTTTCAAAACAACTTTAATAACCTTTGGTTATCTACAGGAAGGGCTCTTATTTAAAGTTATTCAGTAATATTCATACACACATTTGGCAAACAGTTGTCCTTACCTCTAAGGTCTAGTTCTTTAAGATAGAAAATCTTTGCCTTCAAGAAACTCATATTATGGAGAGGAATTAAATTGAGTAATGGTCATTATGCTAAAGTGTCATAGGTTAAATTCATTTTTAATATAACATTTAATGATTTTTTTATGATCTACAACTTTCCACAGATCTTGCCCTTTTGGGACTTGGAGTTGAACAGAGGAGATAGCTCAAATACTGAGTGTTCTGCCTAAAAGCAAATGAAGATTACACTTTTTAATTTTATTATTTTTAATGGAATTATAGAAGTTACTTGAATTTAATCAATTTTTAATGTGGCCCTTTTCTGTACCAGGATCCAATCCAGAATCCCATGTTACATCTGTTTCTTTATCCACTCAGCTTTCTCCAGTCTACAACAGTTCTAAGGCCTTGATATGTCTTTCATATCCTGTAACACTTTTGAAGAATAATGGTACCTACTTCATAGTCCTTCAGTTTGTTTTTTTCTGACATTTTCTCATGATTAGACAGAGGTTATAGCATTTTAGCAAGAAAGCCTAAAAGGTGATGTTCACTGTATTAGGAATGTACAATGTTGATGTATCCTACTACTGGTAATGCTGCTCTTGACCACTTGGATAAAGCAGTCAGGATTTCTATTGTTAAATTATTATTTTTTCCTTAGCACTTACTGTATTGTTGACTTAACACTGTATTAGAAGGAGATTGATATTATGTAGATATCCTGCTTTTCCTCAAAACTTCAGCTTCCACTTTTAGGAAGTATCAATATATAGTATGCAACACATACTACTGTAATATTCCACTGGTGATTTTCTCTTTCCCTTGTATCCTCTACACTTAATAATTGGAAATATTCTGTAAGGAAACAGTGTCGTTCATCTTCATTCATTCATTTAGTCACTTATGTTTCTATCCTAAATCTTTATTTTATTCTAAAGGTTATAATTCAATTCTATCATTATTGATTTTATTGCTCTATTGCTCCAACTTTGAAATTAAGATCTCTTTCAAATTGCCTCCCTTGCCCTTTTAATATACTCCCATGCTTTTCTGAGCTCTACCATACTTTCTGGAACTGTTAGATGCTTTGAGTGTTTACTTGTTTCCTTGTTTCATCTCTGAAATCACCACTCCTACAAGGTACCCTGATTTCTTTTATTGAAGAATAATCTTGAGACTGAGATCAGAGTGGTAGTTATGGTAGTTATATCCATTCCTACTTGGGATTCAATTATTTTAGACCCTCTAAGGGTACAGTAGGAGGAGATTACATATATACAAAAGCACATCTGAGGAATCTTTGTATTATCATCTACATGCATTTAAAAAATATGATTCTTGATGGCACTTAATATTTTATTTCTGTACAATACATTTATTCTACCTTCACTCTTTCCTTATTTGTAACTTCTTTTTTACAGGGTTCTCAGGCTTTCTCTTACAAAAGAAGAAAGAATTTGGAAGAACCACCTCATGCATTGCAGGTATAGAGAGTTGTGGTAATGAAATATTATTTGAAAGGGATATTTATGAAACAGGGAAAAACACATTATGTAAGTTGAACTTTGTGTAACCGATTATTTTGTTTTAGGGTCAATTACTCTTCCACTTTTCCTAAACAACCACTGTCTCCTCTACTCAAAAGTCAAAAACCTCCTCTGCCATCTGAACTCTTAGTTGATGACCTTTCTTTATATTTCACTGAGGAAATAATACAATTAAAAATTGCTGCACATGTTCAAAACATATAGCCTGGGTTCTATCTTATGGAGTCACTGAAAAAATCAAAGGTTACTAGGGATTGGGAGAAGGTAATGATATATTAGTGGAGCACCCAGGAATTGGGTGAGCAACAAAACTATTCTGTATAATACTATAATGTCAGATACATATTATTATTATACATTTGTCCAGATCCACAAAATGCATGACACAAAGAATGATAACTATTGCAAACCATGTATTCTTGATAATAACAATGAGTCAAAGCACATTCTTATAACAAGTGCACCACTATGGTAGAGCATACTGATACGAAAAAAAAAAAAAGAATACGGGACATCTCTAACTGTTGCTTAAGTTTTCTGTGAACCTAAAGCTGATTGAAAAATATTCTACATTTTTTTAAAAAAGTGTTAATTTAAAAGCTCTCTCCAATTTCTTTCTCCCCTTATTTCTACTGAATTTGCCTTTGACAAGATTACAAATAATCTCCACCCATACTGTTAATAATTCTAAATCCTCATATTAGTCATCTCTATAGATTTGAGGGTTTTTTTTATTTCTGTCTTTTTCTGGAAACACTTCCTTCACTTGGCTGCCAGGATGGTAAAATTGTACTTACTCATTCTCAGTTTCACTCAAAGTCGTCTTTATCTTCCTGGTAGGAATAATCTTAGAGTAACCTACAATTAAGTTTTTGATGATTTTATTTTCTTCCTCCACTCATTTCCTTGGTGACCTCATTTGATCTCATGCTTTCATTATCATCTCTGTATTTATAGATTGCAAGTGTAAATTTTCAACCTGAACTTCCCTTGAATTTCAGACTTAAAATTGCCCACTTAAGATACCCACCTTGCTGTCTAAAGAGCATCTCAATTTTAACATGCTTATCTCAGTTTCTCCCGAAATACTTCTACCACTGTAGTCATTGAGTAATTAATAACCCTTCTTTCGATTTAGGCCAGAAATCTTGGACCTATTTCTGCCTCCTCTTTTCTCACATTTTGCATTCATTCTTTAAACAAATTGTATTGACTTTATGTTTTCATTCAGAATCTAATCATTTACCATCATTTTGACTGCTGTCTCCCTAGATCAAACTTTTATAACTTCTCCCCTGAATACTTCAGTATCTCCTGCTGAGCTTTCACTTTTGCATCTTTCCCTTGCAGTAGATTCTCAACACAGAGAGCAGGACTCTTTAAAGGTCAGTCTCTCCTCTATTCAAACCTCCATTGTCTTCCCACTTATTCAGGACAAATGCCAAGGACTCCACAGTGGTCTACAAAGTTCCTACTCTGGCCCTTCATTATCTCTTGATCTCTTTGACCTCTCATGGAGACTTTATTGGCTTTTCTTGGGATTCCACACCCACATAATCTAACTTACTTTTCTCTAAACCTCATACTAGCATCTGTTTTAACAACATGCATCACATATTATTTCTCTTCCACAAAAATGAAGTGAAGGTAGGGATTTTTGTATGTTGTATTTACTGCTCTATCTTCAGTGACCTGAATGTCATCTGTCACATTATAGATATTGAACAGATTAATAACTTTTTCAATTATCCTAAATAGTACTAAATCTTTTCCCTTATTCCGTTACTTTAATTCAAATCCTTACCTTCACTGAGGACTTCCACAATAACTTCCTACAAATCTTTGTGATTTTTACTCTCAACTGATTTCTAAATGTGTTACACTATTCTTGACACCCTTTAGTGAGTCCTCACCATGTTATAGTGATTTCTAAGCTTTGTTAAGTTGGAGCCTACAGAAGAAGACTTTTCCATTGTACAGAAGGAAAGAAAACAAGGGTGGTATAATATAGGTGAACGTATAGTCAATAACAGAAAATGATATGAGTCCTTACTATGGCTTCCATTCTATCTATAAAGTATGTTAAAAAGACAGCTGCCTAAAGTGAGGCAAAGGAGGAGGTAAGAGTGTGAGACACCTGAGATAATGAATGTTTACATAACAGATGTGGAGAATGAGCAGAGAAATGTATAGATTATATAAGACAACTTAAGTACTGTTTCAAAATGTGGAGGCTACACTCCTATTGGCATCGGTATTAATGCTGAATTATTTCCAGCTCAATGCAGCTACCTGAAAGAACAGAACTAAAAGATGTTTAATTGAATTCATTCATCATTGATTTTTTTTCTTTTGGAATTTACCATGGAGAAAGGCAATAGGACAATTAGCTGAAGATATTGTAGAGAGTGAAAATATTTCAAGAAAAACTATTCATATACATATGCAAGTAAGTATATTCAGATTCATAATGAAAAATGTAATTTATAAAAAGTGCAATTTATATTGTGGACTGTTGAAAAATGCTGAAATAGAGCTCCCCATGAAGTTATAGATCTGAGATCTGAAAGATGGAAAGAACTGTGAGAGAAATGACTCTTATTGAAGGGGTATTCTAGAATCCCTTGGTCAGAGTATAAAAATGTAATGAAGAATGGGAATTTGTAAATGGGGATAAAAAAGGATTATTAAAAGGATGTTTAGGTTTCTATTTCCTGCTTAAATTGGGAGAATATTAAAGATGTTAGGAATAAAAAACAACTGAAAAAGCACTCCTTCCAATTTGAAAGCTTTCATAACTAGTATGCATAGGATTAAGTGTGTCTGTGTGTGTGTGTGTGTGTGTGTGTGTATTATATCTGGAGTTAACTGTAAGGGAATTGGCAAAAGGAGCACTTCAAGGGAATCTTTCCATTTTTGCAAGTTGACATGCACTGGGACTATACTTCTTCATGATACTCAATTTTAGCAAAAAACTCTACTAAGTCATTTTATCAAGAATCAATCCTCAAATGAGTCTAGATCCTTACCTCTCATCCTGCACAAAAGTCAACTCAGAAGGGTCTAGAATCTCATAATTAAACCAGAAACTAGCAATGGAAGAAAACATAGGGTCAACACTCCAACATATTAGCACAGGCAACAACTTTCTCAGTAGGGCCCATTAAGCTCAGGCAATAAAGCCAACGTATAATAAATAGATGGCACCAAATTTTAAAAACTGCACAAAAAAGAAAACACGTATGTGAAGAGAGAACCTACAGAATGGAGAAAATCTTGCTAGCTACTCTTTTTACAGAGGATTAATATCCAGAACATATATAAAACAAAAAATTAACATCAATAAAATCAATTATTCAATTAATAAATGGACTAAAGAGCTAAACCACATGTTTCAAAAGAAGAAATACAAATGGCCAGTAAATATAAGAAATAAATGTTCAAAGTTGTTAGTAATTACAGAAATGCAAATCAAAACTATACTGAGATTCCATCTTACTCCAGTCAGAATAGTAGGGATCAGGAATATAAGCAATAATAAGTGCTGGAGAGGGTGTGGAGAAAAAGGAACACATCTGTGAGCTGTAGAATTGTAAATTATTACAACCACTATGGAAATCAGTATGGAGTTTCCTCAAAAGATTAGAACCACCATGTGACCCAGCTATTCTATCTGAAAGAATTAGTCATCTTACTATGGCAATACATGCATACCCATGTTTATAGCATCACAATTCTCAAGAGCCAAACTTTGAAACCAGATTTGGAATCCATCAATAGATAAATTGGAAAAGGGAATGTGGTATACATGCACAATAGAGATTTTTCAGCCATAAAGAAAAATGAAATTATGTCATCTGTAGGAGGCTGGATGAAACTGAGACCATTATGTTAAGTGAAATAAATCAAATTTATAAGATCAAGGATTGTATGTTTTCTCTCATATGTAGAATCTAGAGAGAAAAAGGAAAGGAAAAGTCTTGTGAGGGATCTCATAAAAATTAAAATGAGGTCAGTAAAATAGAGAATGGGACCGGACGGCTGGAAGAGGGTAGGGAAAGGGGAAATACTGGAGAAAAATATTGGCTAAATTATATTGGTAAATCATGTGCATGTACAAATATGTAACAATGATCCCACCACTATAGATGACTATAATCCATCAATAAAAATAAGGGGGAAAAAGAATCCTTCATCCTTGACAACTAATTATCTTTGATATTTGACCACTCTGGGATTCCTTCAGAAATCCTGTTAGTTCATCCAGAATTTGGGGAGGAAGAAAAAGCATAATACTGTAGGCAGTAAGTGGCTTAGACTGAAAAGTTCAGGGGTGGCAAAGTAAATAACTTGTTATACTAAAAACACTTGAGTGTTATTGATGGACAGTAGTCATACTTCTAAACATGTCATCCACAAAACTTTCACATCTGATTTACTTAGGCCATGATTAAGTACTCTGCTATAGTTTTGAATGTGTCCCCACAAAAATTTATGTGTTGAAAACTTAATCCCCAAATTCATGCATTGATGGTATTTTAAAGTGGGACCTCTGGAAGAAAATTAGTGCTGGAAGAGGTCATAAGGGTGATGTCCCCATGATGGGATCAATAGCCTGAGCTGCCTTGCTGGCTACACTTTGCCATGTGATGCTGCTGCCTTGTTATGTCACCATACAAAGCCCTTCACCATATATAACTTCTCAATATTGGACTTCCCAACACCAGAACTGTAAGAAACAAATCTTTGTTCATTATAAACTATCTAGTATGTGACACTATATAATAAAAATAGAAATCAGATTAAGACATATACAAATACTAATACCATTCTCCTCTGTCCAAATTCAACTGAGTCAGAATGCTGTGGGTCAGGGTAAGGAGTGGTAAACAGATCTCAGGGAAGATGCTTCATAAACATCAGTGGTGGGGCTGGAACGGTGGCTCAGCGGTTATGCTGCTTGTGGCATGCACAAGGTTGTGGGTTCAAACCCCAGCACCACGTACACAATAGATGTTGGAGCAACACAAGTTGCATTAAAAACTGAATAAAATTGATTCTGTCTCTCTCCCTCCCTCATTGTCCCTCTCTCTCTTTAAAAAAAAAATATGTGTGATATATACTTAAAAAAATAATTCCGGGTGATTGGGATATCCATCCAATTTTGTTACTAGCCTAGGTAATCCCAATAAACATCTAATTCTCATCCATCAGATTTAAGTCGGTAACATGGATAATAAATGTCAGGTATAGATAAGGGAAAATAGAAAATGACTAGTTTCTTCTGTCATCTATTGATTGAAAGTTAAAATTTGTGTTTTCTATTTATTAAATTCATTAACATTTTGTGGTTCTAGAGTTTAAAATTTATGCTTATGGTCTTACATCACACTTTAGTTTTTCTGGGCAATAATTCAAAGATATAGACATATAAAGACAGAAAATTTACATAATTTTTATCATATAACTTCTCACCAAAAGCAAAGATCTTACAGGAGTGATTCAGTAACTATTTCATAAACAGCTATCTTTTGGTATTTGTACATCATTTAAGAATTAGGAATGCCTGGAATTAAATAACATTATTGGCATTATATTTTGCTTTAAAAAGTGTCCATTAAGGAAAATAGACATGAGCATCTGGACATGGTGGTATACACCTATAATCCTAGCCACTCAGGAGGCTGAGGCAGGAGAAGCCCAAGTTCAAAGTCAGCCTCAGCAAATTAGCAAGGTGATCCTAAGCAACTTAGTGAGAAATTTCTCAAAATAAAATATAAAAATGGCTGGGGATGTAGCTCAGTGGTAAAGTGCCCCTGGGTTCAATCCCTGGTACCACACACACACACACACACACACCAAGTAATTAATTAAATTAAATTTTTAAAAAAGAATAGAAATGGTTATAAATGAAAGTGGTACAAGTGTTTTTTTTTTTAAACAGAGAGAGAGAGAATCAATTTTTATTGAGTTTTTTCACATGGCTTTCGTTGCTGTGACACTTAGTTGTGTATGTGGGTTGCTGGGGTTTGAACCCGTGTACTTGCACATGCTGGTCAAGCACCATAACCACTGAGCCACCGCTCCAACCCCGGTACAAGTGTTTTTATTGAAAATATAATTTCTCATTTTATCTCAAATTTTCAATTAAAGAGATTGTAGAAATCTAAACCAAGGTGGTATGATTAATGAAAAGTAGCAATTAATAAGCTATATCTAAGAGTTTTAAGAGTAAAATGGTTTTTACAACAGCTAATATTACTTTGCAATAACCATACACAAAACGTACCTTTGAAAGTTTAGGGAATGCATTAGGAATGCATAGCTGCAGAACCTGGTAACATTTAATCTTTCACTGTGGCAATACACCAGACAGAAGCTGGTGAATATGTATATATATATATTGGGTACTGAGGATTAAATCCAGGGGTCCTTAACCACTGAACCACATCCCCATCCCTTTTTACTTTTAATTTTGAGACAGAGTCTCATTAAGTTGCTTAGAGCATCACTAAGTTGCAGAGACAGGCTTTGAACTTGCCATCCTCCTTCCTCAGACTCCTGAGTTACTGGGAATACAGGCATGTACCACCATACCCAGCAGGAGCAGAAGCTAATGTTTTGACACAAAATAAAAATAATATATAGTATTTATTTCCATATAATTTAAAGGTGAAGTTTATAAAGAAGCTTGTGCTATGTAATCTCAAGATGCAGAACTGCAGAAAATGTAAGAAAATTATAAAAACACATGGAGCAGACTAAGAACAGTCATCAAGATGGAAGGCTTTAATCTGGAAGATATGAACAGATACTTAGCCACATACTACACACCCAGATTAACACCAGAAGGTATTGAAAATCTAAACCAACCTATCTCAGGTTCCGAAATCAAAGCAGCAATCAAAGGCCTTCCAAAAAATAAAAGTCCTGGTCCTGATGGATACATGGCAGAATTCTACCAAATGTTTACAGAGGAATTAACACCAATCCTCTATAAGCTTTTTGATGAAACTGAAAGGTTAGGAGCACTACCAAACTCTTCTTATGAAGCAAACATAACTCTCATACCAAAATCTAACAAAGACTCATCAAGAAAAGAAAATGGTAGACCAATTTCCTTGATGAACATAGATGCAAAAATCCTTAATAAAATTCTAGCTAATCGGATCCAAATGTGCATTAAAAAGATAATACATCTTGATTAAATGGGCTTCATTCCTGGAAAACAGAGCTGGTTCAACATTTGCAAATCAATAAATATAATTCACCACTTAAATAGAATTAAAAATAAAAATCAAATAATCATCTCAATCTACCCAGAAAAGGCCTTTGATAAAATTCAACTTCCCTTTATGCTCAAAACCCTAGAGAGGAAGGGATCAAGGGAAGATATTTTAACTATGTTTGGTTCATTTATGACAGACCCATAGCAAACATTATGCTCAATGGAGAAAGACTGAAAGCATTTCCTCTTAATTCAGGAACAAGACAAGGCTGTCCACTTTCACCACTTTTGTTCAATATAGTCCTTGAAACCCTTGCCAGAGCTATCAGACAAGACAAGGAAATCAAAGGAATTCATAAAGGAAAAGAAGAAGGCAAGTTGTCTCTATTTGCGGATGACATGATCCTCTACCTAGAAGACCCCATAAGCTCAACCAGAAGACTTCTGGAGCTTATAAACAACTTCAGCAAAGTGGCTGGTTATAAGATTAACTTCAGTAAATCATTAGCTTTTCTATACTCCAGCAACAAGGCCACTGAAGAAGAAATTAGGAAGTCTGTCTCTTTCACCATCTCCTCCAAAAAAATAAAATACTTGGGCATAAATCTCACAAAGGATGTGAAGAACTTATATACAAAGAAAATTATCAAACTTTAAAAAAAGAAACTATAGAAGATCTGAGTAGATGGGAAAACATTGCATGTTCATGGTTAGGTAGAGTCAATATCATCAAAATGGCCATTTTACCTAAAGCCCTATACAGATTTAATGCAATCCCTATCAAGATATCAATGTCATTCTTCACAGATTTAGAAAAAGCAATACTAAAATTTATATGGAATAACAGAAGACCCAGAATAGCCAAAATATTACTCAGCAAGAAGGAAGAGGCAGGAGGCATCTCAATTCCTTACCTGAAATTGTATTATAGGGCTACAGTAACAAAAACAGCATGGTATTGGTACCAAAACAGAATGGAAGACCAATGGAATAGAATGGAAGATTCTGAGACAAACCCTTATACCTTTAGCTATCTAATATTTGATAAAGGGGGCAAAAGCATGGTGTGGAAGAATGATAGCCTGTTCAACAAATGATGTTGGACAAATTGGACAGCTGTATGTAGACAAATGAAATTGGATCCTTACCATTCACCCTGCACAAAAATTAAATCCAAATGGTTCAAGGATCTGGATATTAAACCAGTAACTCAACAATTGCTTGAAAAAGAAATAGGATCTACATTACTGACATAGGGATCGGCATAGCCTTCCTTAACAGGACTCCCAAGGCGCAAGCGGTAAAATCAAGAATAAACGCATGGGATGCAATTAAACTAAAAAGCTTTTGCACAGCTAAGGATTTAGTCAAGAGTCTCAAGAGAGAACCTACAGAATGGGAGAAAAATTTTAGCTGCTACACCTCAGACAGAGGGCTAATATCCAGAATATACAAAGAACAAAAAATTAAATACCAAAACCACAAATAACCCAATTAATAAATGGGCTATGGAACTAAAAAAAAGTTTCTCAATGGAGGAAGTCCGAAAAGCCCATAAATATATAAGAAAATGCTGTACATCGCTAGCAATAAGAGAAATGCAGATCAAAACTTCACTGAGGTTTCACCTCATTCCAATCAGAGTGGTAAAAATGAAGAATACAAACAATGACAGGTGTTGGAGGGGCTGTGGGAAAAGAGGAACGCTGTTACATTGCTGGTGGGACTGCAAACTGGTCACCCACTCTGGAAAGCAGTGTGGAGACTCCTCAAAAAATTAAGGCTGGAACTGCCTGATGACTCAGCTATCCTAGTCCTGGGTATTTTCCCAAAAGAGTTAGATCCTCATATAGCAGAGATAAAGCTTCATCAATGTTTATAGCAGCTCAATTTACTACAGCTATATTGTGGAACCAACCCAGATGCCCCTCACTCAACAAGTGGATTCAAAAACTTTGGGACATTTATACAATGGAGTACTACCAGGCTATTAGAGAAAATGATATTATGGCATTTGCAGCCAAATGGATGGAGATGGGAAAAATTTTGCTAAGTGAAGTATACCAAACTCAGAGACTCAAGGGCCAAATGCTTTCTCTCATTTGTGGAAGGTAGAATATAAGCAGAAACAGATTGTTAGATGGCTAACCTAACAATTACCTCAACATGTATGAATTCTTACATGTTCATGGGGAACTGTGCTTAGGTTCCTGGAGGATGGAGGGAGGGGAGTAGGGAGGGGGGAAGGGAATAGGAAGGACATCAAGGTGACCAGAGGGAGGTAGTATGGCGGAATCTAACCTGAGGGAACCTCTGACTTCCACGAGAAGTCCAATTAACTTGGGTCTTAAGTAAAGTGAAACATGGAGCCATGGGGAACCCAAAGGGGGGAAACCATGGTCTGGCACCAATAGTGGCTAGTTCTGTCATTACACTTTTGCTCTTGATTGTTTGACAATGAACCCCTCCTAGTTGTAAGACCATGTTTATCGAATAAAAAATAAAAAAAAAAGACTGAAGTCTTTACTTTCAGCAGTGTAATTGCCCCTGGAAATCTTCATACATAGACAAGGTAACATTGGTAGAACTACAACATGATGCAAAGCACAAATGAGAGGCAAGTCTGTGGCCCCACCTTTACAATCTCCCCTTGGGACTGCCTCAATGGAAGAATGTGGTGAAAGTCATGCTTTGATTTTTCCAGGCACTGACCTTAAGAAGCTGGAAGATTCTTAGTTCCATCTCTTCCTGCTGCACATACTTGTTCTTGGAACTCAACCATCATACTATAAGGAAGCTGAGGCTATCAGAGGAGAGTCCTGCATCAAAAGCAGCTGACAGCTGGCAAGAACTTGTAAGCCTAGTAATTGAGTTGTCTTGGAAATAGATCCTGTAGTCACAATCTCTCATGCTATGTGGAGCCCTGTTCAAATTAAAGATTGATGAACCAAATAAATAAATATATATATATATATATATATATATATATATATATATATATATATATATATATTTGTTACGGTTTGGATATGAGGCATGCCCCAAAAGCTCATGTGTGTGATGATTCAAGAAGGATTAGTGGTGAAATGATTGGGTTATTAGGGCCCTAACCCAATCAGTGAATTAATACTCCCATAGGGATTAACTGAGTGGTAATTGAAGTCAGGTAGAATGTGGCTGGAGAAGGTAGGTCTTTAGGGTATGCCTTTGGGGTATGTATTTTGTATCTGGTGTGTGGAATCTCTCTCTCTTTCTCTGCTTCCTGATTGCATTTCCTGAACCACTTTTTTCCACTACACTTTTCAACCAGGATGTTCAGCCTCACCTTGAGCCCTAAGGAATGAGCCGGAATTTTATAGACTGAGAGCTCTGAAATCAGGAACCCCCAAATTAACCTTTTTTCTTCTAAAATTTGTTCTTTTTAGGTCTTTTAGTTACTGCAGCAGAAAAGCTGACTATAACAAGGTTGTATACATTACTGTGCTTGGCGTATCAGTAGACAGCCAGAAGAGATACGGGTGCCTGGAAGTGGATTGGTCATATTGCAAGTGCTTAAAATAGGTGTTGGGACTGGAAAGTAGGCCCAAATTAGAGTCCTGATATAAAAATTGAAGAAAGCCTCAAGCAGAGTATTAGCAGAGACAGACATAAAGAACCTCGAAAACCCTGTCAGTGAGGGCTTAAGGAAACATTAGAGATATAATCTCGGAATTATTAGTGTATTAATCCTTGTTATGCTCTGGTGGGAAGTTTGGAAGTATTGTATCCTACAGTAATGCAGAAAAAATAGAATATTCCCCAGTGAACTCCATGCCAAGCTCAGGAAATTTCTAGTTAGAATGCTCAAAGTTCCACCCTTCTCCTTTCTAGTGCCTATAATGAAACATAAGCAACAGAACTGTTCACATATATTTAAAAAAATATTCACTATATCAAATTTAGAAGTATTTCTTACTCCTAGGATTTCCAGAGCTCATGTTCTCTTAACTTATGAAAATGCATCAAGACAACACTAAAACCAGGATAGTTTTCAATACCACTCTAAAATGTCTTTTGAGATCACTGCAGTCAGCTCTTCATGAAACTATGGCAGATTTTAAGATTATGCTTCATAGATTTCACTTAAACAAAAAAATAACTTTCAATAATCTTAAGAATCTTGTTCTAGAATAGTTTTATTGAGTGTCTAAAGCAGAAAAGGGCTTATTTAGAAAAAATGCTGGTTGTGCCTTTTGTGCTTTGGAGTGAATCTTAATAATAATATACACAGAAGATCCACAATATTTTTAAGAGAACTATTCTCATAGAAATTTTGTCAGCTTGTACTATAATCCAAGACAGAAGGATAACATAAAATAAGAAGAGGCATTGAAACACAAATATTCTGGGAGTAGAAAAATTCCCTCCTTTTACATAACAAATTACCACAAGCTTAGGCATTTAAATCAGAACAAATCCAATATCCCACAGTTTCTGACATTTAGGAGTCAAGTGCATTTTAGCTGGTCCTCTGATCAAGGTGTCTCAAAGATGCAATCAAGGTGTCATTCAAGTGTATGTGCTTTGGAAGGGTTTCCTAGGAAAAAATTTGCTCCTAAGATTCCTTAGGTTGTTGGAAAAGTCTGTTTTCTTCTTGTTATGAGGAACAACCCTGTTTACTTGGTAGCTATTGCCTGGGTAGTTGACGTGGTCCTAGATACTGCTCAGGTTTTTGCTGATGGTCCCCTTTACAGGCAGTTCATGAGATGGCCATTTTGTAGTACAAGTACAGCAAAATCATCTGACTTGTTTTGAATCTCTCTGACAAATTTTAAGAGCTCAATTGATTTTGCCAGGCCCGTGCCAGGTAATTTTTGCTCATCATTAATTAAAAGTCAATTGATTAAGGAATTCAATTACATAAACAAAATTTCTTGTTACATAATTATGGGAATAATATTCTATCAAATTCACAGCCTCATGTTCAAGAGGAGGGAATTATATAGGATACACATACCAGACTGCAGGGATCTCGAAGACCATTTTAGACTTCTGTCCATCACAGGAAGGACTCAGGTTAAAAAAGGACATTGAGGGGTAAAGTCAGAAATTGTTCTAAATTGGCAAAATTTCCTGAGCAGTTTTAACAAGAGGCTCTTAAAAATCTGGTAGACAGGTTGGAGTGGTTGCTCAGTGTTTGGAGCACTTGCCTGGCATGTATGAGGACCTGGATTCAGTACCACATACACATCCAAATGTCCCAGAAACAAAGGCCTGATGAAAAAATAAATAAAACTGGGGCTGGAGCGGTGGCTCAGTGGTTACAGTGCTTGCGAGTACTCGAGTTCGAATCCCAGCACTACATACACAACAGTCTCTGAGCAACAAAGGCCACATGAAAAACTAAATAAAAATTGTTTATCTCTCTCTCTCTCTCTCACTGTTCCTCTCTTTTAAAATAAATAAATAAATAAAATAATTCCTCTATCTCTCTTTCGCTTTTTCTCTTCTTTCTCCCTCTTCCTCTGTCTCTTAAAAAAAAAAAAAAAAAAACAAATCCAGGAGGAGAGACAGCCTCTTCAACAAATGGTGCTGGACAAACTGGACAGCCACTTTCAGACAGTTGAAATTAGACTCATATCTTTTTCCTTGCACAAAAAAAAAATCAAAATGGATCAAGGAGCTAGGAATTAAACCAGCTACCTTGCAACTGATGGAAGACAAATCAGTCCAACACTTCAGCATTTGGGAGTAGGCAAAGACTTTCTCAAAATGTCTCCTAAAGTGAAGGAAGTAAAGTAAAAAATCAGTGAATGATCGGGGCTGGAGCGGTGGCTCAGCGGTTTCGGTGCTTGCCTGGCAAGCACAGGGACCCGGGTTCAAACCCCAGCACCACGTACACAACTAAGTGTTGGAGCAAGTAAGGCCATGTGAAAAACTAAATAAAGTTGTTTCCTTTCTCTCTTTCTCTGTCTCTCTCACTGTCCTTCTCTCCTTAAAAAGAAAAAAATCAGTGAATGGGATGCCATAAAGCTAAAAAGCTTTTACACTGCCAAGGAAACAATCAAAAGAGTCAAGAGGTTTCCTACAGAAATGGAGAGAATCGTGAGCTATGATTCCTCTGACAAGGGCCTCATATCCAGAATCTACAAAATCTTCAAAAACCTCAGCTACAAAAACACAAACAACCCAACTAATAAATGGGACAAAGAGCTAAATAGAAACTTCTCAACAAAGGACATTAAACCAATAAATACATGACAAAGTGCTCTAAATCTCTAGTAATCAGAGAAATGCAAATGAAAACCACATTAAGATTTTACCTCACGCCAGTTAGAATGGCAAAAATGAAGAAAATAAACAATAATAGATGCTGGAGGGGTTGTGGAGAGATAGGGACACTAACACACTGTTGGTGGAGCTGCAGACTGGTACAGCCCCTCTGGAAAGCAGTGTGGAGAATTCTCAAAAAACTAGGGATGAGCCTACCGTATGATCCTGCTATTCCTCTCCTGGGTATTTTTCCAGGGGATTTAGAATCAGCACATTACAGTGATACAGCAATATCTATGTTCATAGCAGTTCAATTTACAATTGTTAAATTATGGAAACAACCCAGATGTCCCTCACTGGATGAATGGATCCAAAAACTGTGGTACATATATACCATGGAATTTTACACAGCAATTAGAAACAATGATATTGCAGCCTTTGAAGGTAAATGTATGCCTATGGAAGAAATTATGCTGAGTGAAATCAGCATAACTCAGAGAACCAAGGGACGAATGTCTTCACTCATCTGTGGAGGCTGGAACTACTAGATCCTGGCCCTTGAGAAAGGTGGTCTATTATCATGTGTTAAGTCCGGATAAGGTGTAATGTTATACAACCTAATACATTTTTAGAGATATTATGAGAAGGGGAAGAGAGGGATAAGGGTGAGTAATTGGGGGGGCACTCTTGGGGGTAAATCTAATCTTCAGAATCTATATACATTTTATATTATTTTGTAAAATTGTATGATTGTTCAACAAATAAATTTCTTAATAAAAAATTTAAATAATAAGAAATTAAAAAAAAACAAATCTGGAAGACAAGTTGGTTAGTTCTGTATAAATCAATCAGTTTCTTTTCCAAGTCTGAAACTGTGAAGTGGTCTAATTAGCATTCTTATCAATACATTTGGTGGTTATACATAGCTAAATATAACAGTCTCCCTTTATCTAAAGTTTTGCTTCCTATGGATTCAGTTAACTGGTGAAATGTGCTCCAAAAATTAGGCCAAAAAATCCAGTGATAAATTTTTTAAAGCTTAAATATGTGCCTCTCTGAAATCTCATATAATCTCATTCCATATCACCGAGGATGTGAATCACCTTTTTGCCCAGTGTATACATGCTATACTTATACCTGCCCAACTGTCACTTTGTAGTCCTCTTGGTTATGACATCTTCTGTCTTGACATTGTAGTGCTTACAGTCAAGTATTTCTTATTTTACTTAATAATGACCAAAACGTATAAGATTAGACACGCAAAGGAGACACTATACCAAAAAATATAAAGGCAGATTAACTCTGGTACAATGGCAGTGCTATAGGACATGTAGGGAAAACATTATATATTTAGGGTTTGATGCCATTGGTGGTTTCAGGAATCCACTGGAGATCTTGGAATATATTTCCTGCAGAGAAGTGGAAACTACTATAATATAGATTTCTCACCATGGCTCATATATCCATAGCCACTATTATTAAATGACTAATCTGTCAACCACAGAGGGAAACACTGTTTTGAATAGGGCATCATTTTCTTGCCATTTAGTAAAATTTTGATTATATTGGACCAAGACATTCACACTTGAATAGGTATTTATACTAGATATGACTTTTCCTCCCTGTTGATATCCCTTTTGTCAAAACCACCATCTGTGGAGTCAGGATTTTTTTTTTAAGAAGACAAAAAAGATAAAAATATTGATAAATTTTAAATTCATTACATTAAAATTTATGTGTGAAAGAGAAGCCAGATAATTTAAATTTCTGGAAGGAAATTACTACTACAATTATATTTGGAGCAAATGACTAGTGAATTGCCAAAGTATATCCACTTCTCAAGATGAAAGTGGATATAATTTGAAATCCAAGTTCTATTGAGCCTCCATTTCACATTTGCCAATCTATGAGAAAGGTAGTAAATGAAAAGATCACTGAATATGTGTTAGAACATAAGTAAGGTAGCTTCTACTGGGGATATTGTGACCAAGTAAGCCACTAGAGTCCTTGAGAGTACAGAATAATATATTAAATGTTTCAGAATCTCAAATGCTACTAAAAAAAAGGTACCATCATGTTATTGACATGAATGCATTGCTATAATCTGAACTGTTGGAAATACAAGAAACAATTAGGCATCAATAAACAAAACTAGTAACTTGGCTTACTTACCTGCAAAAGAAGATAGCAGAAAAAAATCACAAGCTCAAAGATTTTCCACAAAATTATATAAAAAAATTGGGATACCAAAAGAGTGACTTTGTGAATAGTGAAATGTGGACTGTGACCCCTAACTGATTGATTTAAGACCATTATCACTCAATACATCATAAAGTGTTTCATGAAAGGACAAACAATAGAAAAGCCTATACAATCCTTACAATCACAGGTGGAATAAAACCCTTTCCACCAGTTAAGGGGCCAAATCAATGAGGTAGACTGTAGGAAGAATCACTGAGTGTGAAATGTGGCAAAATTCAGGGAAGTCAAACTTTATTGTGCTGGTGTTTTCATATAAGGATAATCATTAAATATAAGGACTCTATTAGAGAAAAGCTAATACCGAGGTGGATGTGCTTAAGAAGAAAGAAATCATGAAGGGTATGTATTGGGCAAGTAAATAAAAATAAATAAGATTTCCTCTTACTTCTTTCAGTGAGTAGTCTGTCTTTCAATTCTTTCAACATCTTTTCTCTGTCATTGACAAAATGGTTATGTAGGATGAAAATTTACTATTTTTAAGAATTCTTGGGGGGTAATAGGTATAAATAAGAAAGAATACTCTTGCTCTTTAATAGAAATATCCAAGAAACAGTGAAAACTGTTGCCTTCTCTTAAAATATGTCAGTTTTAACTGACAAACTGAATTACACTTGGCTTCCCTGTTCTCTTCTTTACACTTGAAGTGGAGACAACTTGTTTTTTCCCAGTTGATTTGTAGGTCTTTTCTCACTTTCCTTTCTAGGAACTCTTAAAATTACAGTGTCCACCTAGACCCTTTTTATTTTTTATTTTTATTTTTTGTTGTTGTTGTTCTTGCTATTCAAATCCCCCTTGACTTTTATTTTTATCCAGAGATATTTTTTCCTTTGAGAGAATTTCAGGTCATTAGAAAAGCAAAGATTTTCCTTCCTGCCTATTTCAGTGTCACCAATCATTTCATTTCAGACTACACTGTTACATAGGCTGTTCCCTGCCATTTCTTTGCTCCCAGACGGAGATAATCCTCAGTATTTCTTTCTTTCTTAACTGGATAGCGCACATTCAAAATGTCTTCTACTCGTACATTTCCTATTTAGTATCTAAAACTTCATGAAACCATGCTGCTTCTTTTTGTTGCTTGTTTCTTCCAAGAACTATCACATGGTCCTTGGCAGAGTTGACCAAAAATCCTGTCTGTCAAAAATTTGGTTTAGTAGAATTAATTTCAGATCAAAATTTCTTATTTACTTTGTAATTTCTATAATATCAAAATATTTGCTTTGGAAAGAGGGTAATCTTTTTATCCTTGTGGTTGTAATTTTCTCCAGGAGTACTTCATGTAAACGTAGCATTGTGACATTATTGTCATCACTGATTTATTAGTGAGAATTTCAGTAAGGTATTATGGGAAGAAAATGGGCTTTCATTTAAGCAGAACTTGGTTCAACGTTAGCTTTCCCACTTAACTTGTTCTCTTCTTCCTGGTTTTCTCTATGTTTAGATATCTGCATTAGTAAATTATGGATAACAATACTCACTTTGGCAGATTGTGAGAAATGATTGAGATAATGTACTTAAAGCTCCAAGTATAGTTTTTGACTCAGTTGACACTAACTAAGGGGATCACCCTTGATAAACCTGGAACAGTTTGATACAGAAAGTTATGTAGGGCATCTTGTGTGTTCAGAATAAACAATGATTCCTTTCCACACAAAATGATGAGAGGTGTCTGAAAGGTAGTAGGACATGATAAACATACAGGAACTTCTCATTCATTATTGCAAAGGAAATTTGCATTGCCTTAGCTCTGCGTAAGGCTTAAAGATTTAGAAGATTATCAATGTAAAATTATATTTCTGAGACTTCCAAATGATGTAGAAGATATTTGAGATATAAGCCTGAGGAATTGTTAGATCAAATAGAAATAAAAAAGTAACAAACTGGTAAAAATGATGCCACACATTGTAAAATAAAAAAAAAGGATAGGAAAAAGAAAGAATGAGCTTTAGTTTAAACAAGAGACATTATTTAGAAGAAAATATTATTTAAAATTAAAGTATAGTAAGTTTGTGTTTTTATTGGTGCACTATAGTTGTACATAATGATGTTATTTGTTGTCACATATTCATATATACACACAATACAATATACTTTGACCAAAAAGCCCCCCAGCACTTCCTCACCTCCTCCTTCCGTCCCATGTTTTGTTGAACCCTAATTTCAGAGTGTTTGTGAATTGCTTTGAAATTAAGTTTGATTGTATGAGCATTAGTTTAGTTTTTGGTAAGGGGAAACATAGATGGAATCATTATTCATATTTAATCTTACTTTTCATTGCAATAACCTAAAAGTAGCAGAATTACCCAGGGTGCCTTTCACACACATGCATGCAGTCTTGTTTATAATTAGAAAGTACCAGAATGAAGCACACTTTTGATAAATGAAGTACTCACAGAGTTATACCATCTGGTATAATGACTTGATACAGGGATGGGTAATGAACTGTGAAACACAGAGTAAAGCATACATTGAGCATCTTTAATAGATCAGGGTAGAAATAAAAAGGTAAATTTGAGAGGACTAATGTAGAAGACCTTGTCAAACTACACCTTTATTATATATTAAAGTTTTTTCCCTTGAATTTCCTTATGGAAATTTGTTTTTTAATAATTGCATTGATTTATATTTTCAACTGATGTGTGTAACTATGTTTATGTGTTCATGCATATATGCACTATATAATGCTCAAATAAGTGTAAAAATATCACCTTAAAAATTATTTTTTCTCTGAAGTAAAAACTTTGCAAATTCCTTCCTTCTGGCTTTTTGGAAATATACTATACAATATCAGGCACCCTATTTTGTGATAATGCAGAAACCCGAACAAAAATTTGAATTGGAGTTTATTATATGGAATAAACAGCAAAAATACATATTGTATCCTTGGTCTAGAGAGCAGGTAGAATGATATATTGGAATCAGTCAATGGTTAAATCTTTAGAAATTGTGTGGGCTAATGAGATCATGTTAGGGGCTTGAAACCAGCTGTGCTAGGAATATTTACACCGCGAATACTGGTAAGATGCCTCATATTAGGTCTTCTGCTTCTCTGGAGAACCTGTTGTTAAATACTTACAGCACATGATTGGTTAAGTAAATCACCATTCCTTTACTCTTCTTAAATAACAATCAAAGGGTTATAACTGAAAGATTGTTGGGAGAGTCTTCCTCCATGCATATTAATTTTGTTAGATTATATTTTTTAGATGTGTTCCTCATACTGTAGATCATATTTGTAGACTTGTTCCTTCTCCTACTTGTTATCCTTTAGCCACATTTTCCCATTTACTTTCCTCTCCTCATAACTGGTAACCACTGTTGTGTTGTCTATCTTTGTATATTTGATTATTTATTTTTTATTCCACATATAAATGAGATCACGTAACTGTCAGAGAAATTAACCTCTGTGCGATCCTGTGAAGCATTTACCATGGGCCTCAGCAGACAGCCTTTTCATTTGTCAAGTTTTTAATCTGAACTGAGTTTTGAAGATTAATACCTAATGTGACTAGTGAGTGGATTGATTGACATCTGATCAAATACAAAAATTCAGAGAATGCATGTGGCTAGAGCAGCAATTATTTATGTAAGAATGAGAATCTGTCATGACACTCCATAATTTAGAGGACAAAAAGAAATATTTAAAATAAAACAGATGATTTGACATTTCTTCCACATGCTGACTCTATCAACCTCTTTATGTCTTCATTCTTCTGTTATACATGATAACTTTATTCTAAATCTTGTTGCAGTTTTCTTAAGTTGATGGTAGACATTGATTACCCCTTCTTTTTCTTTCTTTTCTTTTCTCCTTTATTCCATAATTCAAGGTGCATAAGGATTATGCCCAGAGCACATTATTTTCCTTGTCTCTTCAACAAACTGAGTAATTATAATTCCACTCACATCGATGCCATTGGCAATATGATGTTAAACAATCCTTTAAAGACTTTTTTTAATTTTAAGTGTCTTGTAATTTCAAACTTCTACAACACAAATATCATAAACTAGACAGCTTACACATGACAAACATTTATTTCCACAGTTATAAAGTCTAGAAAGTCCAAGATTAAGATACCAGCAGATTCAGTATCTGGTGAAGGCCTTTTCCTACTAGACAGAGACAACACTGCATTCTCAGTTAATAGACAAAGGTAAAAGCTTCCAACTTCTTTTGTAAGGCCACTGATCACATTTATGAGCTCCATCCTCAGGACCCAATCACCTTCTAAATGACCTACTTCTTAACACTACCACATTGGGCATTAGGATTCAGCATATCAATTTGAGGGGAGCACAAATATTCAGATAGTAGAAATAAGTTACTCTCATAAATCTAGTTAGCTGAAGTCAGTAGTTCTTACAAATTACAGGATATTGTATAAATAAAACCCATAACTCAGAACATATTTAAAAACATTCCTACATCAGAAAGTACTTTGATTTTACCATACAAAAAACAAACGTTTTATATTTACTGCATGTCATTCTATGTGCTTTTTATGTTAAACTAATCAAATTTTATGAAAACTCTGTTTTTAGTAACAGTCCCATTTTACAGGTGAAAAACTAGAGGAAAAAGCAAGATAAATGCTTCAAAATTAGTAATCTGGTTTTAGAACTCACGTTCTAAACCACTGCCTGATACTGATAATCTTAAAAAATGTAGGTTTTTCAACACATTTTAGAAAAAGCATATTCCACGAGAATAAACTAAGCAAGATAAATTAAGATAATTTGATTAAAATATATTTGATTTGATTGAACTTTGGCACTGATGTATCTAAATCTATGCTTTTGCAGGAAACTGTCTTATCCTAACATGAACTATGCTTACCTTAATATTCTGGTCTTTACTTGATGCTGGACAAGTCATGGACATAACAAAAAATCTTAATTACAATTTCTAGAGAAAGAGATAGTTAGAAATAAAAGAAAGATATTGAAAACTCAAAGCAGCACTGGAGTTTTAAGAGAAAAAATACTGCTGACTAGTATTTTAATTCTCCACTTCCATTACTGAAAGACTCTGTGCTTTCTATGGCTACCTATGTGGATTTTTAAGTTTAAGAGAGACTAATAAGTTGAATTAGAAAGAAATCTCTCTCTCAATTCTTATTTAAAGTTGACAAATTAATTTCTTTTTCTCTCATAGTTCTTTATCTTTCTTACCTTCTCTCTCTCTCTCACACACATACACACACACACACACACACACACACAAATACATGCAGAATAAGAAATGAAACTACAAACTCTGGCATTTGTAAAACTTAAGCATATCCATAACCATTAAGAACAATGTATGAAGTAGGAAAATTAAAAGAATGATTTCTGATTTCAAGGAACACATAAAGAATACATACAGGTATGTAATGAAGGAGATAGTAATGAGCAATTCATCATTTGCCACCATTTTGTACTTGATGTCTGATGTCAGACAAAGCAGTGCAGTGAAATCAGGTATGCTTGTTGAAATTCTGTGCAAAGACCAGTTACCCACTCTTGGTTCCTCAATTCCACCTTATGATTATCTAAATGGTGCCAAACAGACGACAGCAATTGAACCAGAGGCATCCAGACTTGGAGACATTAAGAACTGGGATGAGCATTTTGTAACACATGATTTTAAGCAAGAAATTTCAGAGAGGATCTGCATATTTATTAGCATGACTTTTTTATCTTTTTCCCTCTCTTATCATCCAAAGAGGCAAAAAACCAAGCTTATCACTGCACAGGAAGGAGAGGAAAGGATTTCTATTTCTAGAGAAATGGATGTATCCCAGATCCGTTTAATAAGACTTATTAAAATTTGAAGTATCCCAAGTGCAAAATATATCTCCATGCCAGATTAATCACCCTTAGTCAACTCTTGCAGTAAGTTGAAAAGTTAATTTTTTTCAAAACTACTTTCAAATCAACTTTTCAGCACATTGCTTCTAAGTATAAATGTAGCCAAGAATCAACAGACACTTAAGGATCTCCTCTAACTTGTGGTTAAAGAAGAAAAGCAATAACCACATAAAGGAAATTTAAAGGAAACAAAAATAGCATAGGAAAAAATGAGAAACATAATTCATAGTCTCATTGAGATAAAATAGTATATTCCAACCTTCCTTGAAACAAGTGTATGATGTTAGGCTAAAGGAACAAACAGAAAGCAATGAAAGCTTTTGCAAATTAGAAATATGATAGATGGGACTGCGTCCCATGTCTGTAATTTCAGTTATTCTGTAGGCTGAGGCAGGAAGATTATAAATTTCACGTTAGCCAATGGAATTTAGTAAGACCCTGCCCAAAATAAAATAAAAACAAATGGAAATGTAGGTCAGTAGCTCAAAAGTAGAGGTCCCCTTGGTTCATTTGATCTCCAGTACTACAAAAAAACGTAGAAAGGTTGTAAGATACATAATAAGAAAATCGTAGATCAATCCAGAGGGGTTAATATTTGACATGTAGGTATTACAGGAAGAGTGAAAAAAATGGAAAGAAATATTACCTAAAGTATTATGAGAACATTCATCAGCAAACTTTTAGGCCTGGGGCTGTGACTCAGTGGTAGAGTGAAAATAGAAAATATACAGGATAGAATTAAAGATCCTAATAACAACAAGCAAAAGAAAAAGGGACATGAGAGGAAACAGCAATCACAACAGAATGAGGCATCTCCATAGTAATTCAAGATACTAAAGGACAGTGAAGTAAAACTTCAAAACTTTTCCAGAGATTGGCATCTGGCCGAACTACCAACACACAGGAGAGTATGATAAAGAAATTTTTAGAGAGGAAATGGTTGAAGACAGACCTATCTCTTGCACATCTCCTCAGAAAGCTACTAGAGTCAGGGTTTGCCTAAGAAAATATGTAGATTAAGAAAGAAGGAAAAATTGATTCTATGATAAAGTAAATAAAACATAGCAGAGAACAAGACTTCCTGATATAACAGCTCTTTAGAGAATAAACATCTTTATTTTGTTATGGGGAGATTGCTCCAGAACAGAGGACTCTATAGAACAATAAATATACATATAGCTGACTCATGTGGAAAATTATGACTGTTGAAAGTTTGGATATTGAAAATGGAAATATAAGGCCATTAATTCCATACAAATAGGAAGTAAGTCAGGTAAAGAAATATAATAAAAATATTACTTGGTTATAGGTTATAATAACATATATCATTCTTTATACAATTATGTTTTTGAGAACAAGTGAAGAAAAGAAGAATGAAAGAGAGCTAATGTGCATTCTACGATAAGATTTCAATAGGAAAAACAAACTGACACATTGAGCTGAGGGTGTAGTTCAGTGACACAGAACTTATTTATCATATGTTATGATATGTATACATATGTATAAGGCCTTAGGTTTGATCCCCAGCACCCAAAAATAAGTAAGTAAATAGAACTGACGTATCATAGTAGGTCTTCGTCATCTGTCAGATGCTTTTGTTGGTCAGAAGTGACTAGCATTTGAATCCACTAATACTGCATTCACCATTTGTTCTCTATTTGTGAAAACAATAATGTTATTTCCTTCTCTTTTCTCCATGTTGACACTACTTGATCTAAACTGAACCATCTCATTTTCTTTCAGTGCTTCCAGAATAAAAGCTGGTCTTAAGACCAATGATGTCAGTGTCTTTCAAATAGCATCTGCTTTTGATGATGCTCCACGCACAGAGTTCTTTACAAATCTCTCTACACCTAGTCAAGAAGCTTGGATTTATGACAGTCTAAGCAGCACAATTCACAATAGTTAAATTATGGAATCAACCCAGATGCCCTTCACTGGATGAATGGATCCCCAAACTGTGAGATATATATACATATATATATATATATATATATATATATATATATATATATTATACTCAGCTATTAAAAAGAATGAAATCATGGCTTTTGCAGGTAAGTGAACAGAAATGGAAAAAGTTGTGCTCTGTGAAATTAGCCAAACTCAGAGACTAAAAGGTCTAATGTTTTCTCTCATATGTGGAAGCTCGAGTAAAAGTAAGGACAGAGTGAAAAATAGCTAAGTTTACACAATAAACTCACCAAAGTCGGAATAACACAGGATCTAGGGGAAGTCTAATTATGAAGAGGGGAGGGAACACAGAGAGGAAGAAAGAGTAGAGGATAGGAAGGGAAAAGGAGGGCTATAAATACAGTATGGTACATTTTACTCCCCTGAGAAGCTAAATAATACTCATACAGATATTTAAAATTAGAAACATTTTAAAAATATTATATATAGGCATACATTATATATATATTTAATATATATAATATATTAAATATTTATATAATATATGACATTTATATTATATGTGAATATTTTACATATATTATATTATATATAATAATTATATATGTATATATTATATATTATATATAATTATATATGTATATATTATATATTATATATAATAATTATATATGTATATATGTAATTCTTATATTATATATCATTTATATTTTATATGTATATTAATATCTGTAATCAGGAGGATAGAGTGGTGGCTCAGCAGTTGTTGTATTTTCCTGGCATGCATGAGGACACATATTCAAACCCCAGCACCATGTATGCAATAAAGTTTCAGAGCCATGAAAGCCACATAAAAAACTAAATAAAATTCTCTCTCTCTCTCTCTCTCTCTCTCCCCCTTTCTTTAAAAGAAAAAAAAGTCTATAATCTGGGAGAATGCAGTGGAGGTATGAAATTGGGGAGCGAGCAGGGGGATCCTTGGAAAACATTGGGTTCAAGTTAAATTATCATTATGTGAAAATGTATGAATGTGTTAACAACAAATTCCCTCGATGTAAGACTATGTTGCACCAATATCAAAAAAAGTATCTTTGAGAGTTTTGGCATTTTTTTACTCAGGGTTCACTCTCAGAGAAATGGAACCAAAGAAGTTAGGGGCAGGAGATTATGAGGACTTGGTAGAAGTTGAAAGGTCCCACAATCTGCCACTTGCAAATTGGAAATGCAGGAAAGCCAGTGGTGTAGTTCAGTTCAGGTTCAAAGGATTGAGAACAAGGACAGCTGATGGTGTCAGGATCAGTCCAAATGCAAGATGAAGTCCAATATCTCATCACAATAGTTGGATGGGAAGAACAAAGGGTGACTTTTCCTTTTATCTGACTTGCATTATGTTCAGACTCTCAACAGTTTGGATGATGCACACTTTGAGAATGTCAATTTGCTTTACTGAGACCACTGATTTCAAACACTGATCTCATGCATAAATGATTTCACTGAGAGTCAGAAATAATCTTTAGCCAATAGCTGGGCAACCCATGTCCCAGTTAAGTTGAAACATAAAATTAATCATTATGGTACTCTAAAGGTACATTTTTCTCTATTTAAGTAGAAGATTTTACAACATAAGCTTGGCTAAATACTGATGCAACAGATGATTATTTTTTGAAGAAAGTTCATGTTTTAGCAAGAACAGGTTAAAATATCACACAGATAAATGTGGGAATTATCTCTGCATATGACCAATAAACCCAGTTTTTCTTTTTCCTCCCAGTTTTCTTTTCCTGGTTTATACGTAAAACAGAACATGCATCTTTGCCCAAAACATGATTTTCTGTCAATTTGTCATTATAATTAATTACAGAGCAGTCTTGCTAGCACAATGACAGATTTTTTCAATCATGTGCTTTAACTTCAGTTATTTTTTACTTAAGATTTGGCACAAACTTCAGTAACATAAAGGACTTTTGTTAGGAGATAATGTCCAAGTATATGTGAATTCTGGAAGAGGATAAATAAAAGAAAAACTGAAGTGATGCATTTTGTGCTATAATTGGTCATACTTATTAGTAGAAAAAGGAAAAGGAATTTAGGATGCCACAAATAAAAGGACAACTTGAACATTAATATAAGGCGGTCTCTGTATTTAGAAATACTTGTGGTTAAACGAATCAAGGAGCATCTGTCTAAATTAAACACGTAAAAATCGTTTCTAAAGTAATTTTCATCTTATTATTATTGGGCACACTGAAGCATATATGTTAATACTACATGTTAAAAAATCCCTTGGACACAAGAACTGGGAGGCTAACCTTAGCTTGATGACTAAGTGAGAATATTGTTAGCTGATAAACTTATTTCACTGTGCCTAATATTTCCCTCTCCAAATAACTGAAAACAAGAGGTATTTAGAATCAATAGTTTACAATCATACATTCATGAAACTCCAAATTATATCATTGATGAGTAAGTACATAACTGTTCAGTATTTTTTCTCAAACTATCTTTCCTGGTAAAATAATTATCACACACAAGAAATTATTTGTGATTCTCACTCATTGTCCTCGTTGAATCATTTCTTCTATATGCGGAACTACCTTTATTTAAGAACAGGTTTCCAGGATATTATTAATCAAAAGTCAGTCCATTCTATTTTATTTCATCAAAGAACATCTCTCTTCAATCAATGTTTAAAAAAAAAAAAGGAACAGAGAAATAACATATTTCAAGGTAAGGAGAATTATAATGCTGAAAAAAAACAAGAATAACCTTTAGATAATGCATCATTGATGGTATATCAAATATTAGCAATAATAAGAAATTTAACAATCTATGCTTCAGTCAAAATAAATTACACAACAAAGTCAATGAAATTGAATACTTCATTATAATCTACTTTCCTGGTATGACATTCCTAACCTCGCTTCCATTCATTTCCTGCTCTGGAGACTAATAATCCCTAAAGTTCAAACAATCCTGCTTTTATTCTTAATCATTTTAGAAATCCTTAAAAAATCTTTCACCTTTTAGCCAAGGCAAGCATTTTATAATTTTCCCATTAAATTAAATTTAATAAAATTAAATAAATATATATGCATTTGCATACACATCTCTAAGCATACATATATATTATGTGAGAGAATATATACATCCCTATATGGAAATGCATACATACACATAAGGGTATATATATTTAAAGATGGAGAAATGTGTGTCTGGAGTAGAAGACTGATCCTTTTATGTAGTAGGATATGTGGCTCAATCTGTATCTGTTCATTAATAATAATAGTTCTATTGTTTAGACATCTAATATGTGGAAGGCACTCTCCCAACAAACTTTCTTATATTTTTCTCTCTGAATTGTTGTAACAAGTCTACAGGATACTTTCTATTGCTAAATAGTTGAAACATAACATAGGAAAACTTTTCCATTATATCATTCAGTAAAAAATGCTAGTTAGTTTTGAGGTCAGTCTATTTGACCAAAAACTGACTTCTTAAGTGTCTCAATGCATTGTCTTGTTCAATGTGAAGCACGAATAAATCAATTGAATATGAAGTCTTTAAAAAGCAAACATATGTGCATGAAAAAGAAAAAATGGGAAAGGAAGTAGAACACATCAATCATTGATATTACAAGAGTTCAGCTCCTTTCTTGAAAAACATCTGGGTCAGTCCCACAAGTGAAGAATCTGTGATGAGGAATTAAAATACAGCAATATTGCAATGACTTACTTTGAATGAAACAGAAATCCAAATACTATAGATTCAAAATTAATATGAGTAATAACAAAACAGGTGGATTCAGTGCTTCTACCAATTATCTATAACAGCTAATTAATGTTGTTTTAGAATGTAAAATGAAACTTTAGCCATATGGTGGAAATTCTTTGCTGTCTTGTGTCTGCTTCAGATGACATGGTTTACTGCTATTACTGTCATGATTAAGATTGTAAACTATTTCAAACTCTTTAGCCACATAAACTTCCAGATGAATTTTGGAAAATCTTCAACTAATAATCACTCTATAATCTCTAACATTTAGCTTTCACTCATAACTTATAAGTATATCTTTTTTTTCTACAATTGCATGGATTGAAGGACAAGCAACAGGTAGAGATCCTGTCATTGCCATTTTGACCATCTTTCTTGGTCTGTTATCATTGTGCTAAACCTTCATGTACAGCTCTCAACCTGACTTCAAGAAGCCAATTTCAAAAATGGTGAAAGTGTTATTAATAAAGTGGAAATTAAGAACACATCAAGACAAACATTTTCAATTCTGTGCAAACTTTGAGAACAAACCTGAGAATCCACTTATAAACATTACTGAACATCGGTGTCATATCCATTATGTCTAAGAACAATTAGAAAAATTGGAAAAAATGAAAAACATCTTTCTGAAGACTTTAGTTAACCACCCAACAATAGAGGACATGAGGGACACTGAACTCTGAGAGGAAATCATAGGTTGAATGATGTTCCTCCAAAATACATGTCAAAGTCCTAATCCTTGGCACCTCCAAATGTGATTTTACTTGGATATAAGGTCATTAAAGATATAATTAATTAAATTGTGATGTGTTCATTCTGACATTGGGTGGGTCACTAAATCTACATGCCTCGTTCCTTATAAAAAGGGAAATTTAAAGGTGAATGTGCACAGGGATGGAGAATGCTATGTAAAAATGAGGGCAGATACTGGGGTGATGTGCTGTAAGTTGAGGTTGCCAGAGAAACACCAGAAGGAGAGAATCATGGAACAGATCACTCTCTCACGATTTTAGATGGAAACAATCCTAAAGACACCTCTAACTAGACTGCCAGCCCCTACAACTGTAAGACACTAGAATTCTGTTGTTGAAGTTAGTTGTTGATACCTAAAAATATTTTGTTTTGCCTCAAAGCATTTTCTTATAAACAAATGATGAGAAGCCAAAAAGTCTAAAAGTGGAGCAGAAAACACTGCCTAAGAGACTGAAAAATTGAGTCAACTTTTTAAGAGAGTCATGCGACAAAGAATAAAATTTAGTAGTTTTTTTTTCTTCCAATGCACCACATGAGGGATCAAAGTTCAGAAGACAAAGGCAAAACACTAATGTTACCTAGTGCCTTTCTTTTCAAGGCATTTGGAGATTTCTAAGTGGAGCAAGGTAACAGAACAAAGCTGCATAGTTGCTAAGAAGCCAAGCAAGGCTTTTGATAGGCTTACACTGCTAGGGAGACCAAAGGGAATGAGAAAAAACCCACAGGAAATGGGGAAAGGGATTCAGAAATACTATTGAAAATATACCAACTTTCAGTTAGGAATATCTGATAGAAGATGCATGAGAAATAGAAAATTTCTAAACATTCAAACTGTGATTTTCTTTATTTTAACTCTTAATCAAAAATTTAAAACAAAACAAAACAAAAAAATGCATGTGGTGATTACTTGTTTTCTGGAACAATAACATCAAACAGAATCTCTATAATTTCTTATATAATTTACTGAAAATTAAAATGTGATAGGAAAGCCAGAAAACAAGAACACGTGGGCAAAAATTGAAAAGCTAAATAATAGAAACAGTCCCACAGGGAATTTAGAAATCGTAATTGGTGCCTATGAGCTTTTATTAAACCTTTATTAATAAAATAAGAAGACTATAGATTGATTTGCTGAAAAGAATCAAATGAAAAAATTTAACTGAAAAACAATAAAATACTATGAAGTGAAGAGATGGTTTTAGGAGTGTATTAGTCATAATAGACAAAGAATTACTAAGGTAGAAAAAAAGGTCCATATAAAATAGTCAAAATAAAGCACAGAGAAAAAATAATAGAATATTTATAAAAGGCTATAAGAGACAAATAGGACAATGAAAAGGTTAACATTTACTCCCAGAATAAGAAAATTAAAAAAGAACTTTAATATTTACATAGATGTTAACAAATAATTATTCAGTGATTAGATGAATGATTTCAAGTCACAGATGCAAGAAGTACTATGCACCACAAGCAAAACAAGTATAAAGAAAGCCAGAAGTATATCATGAAATATCTGATTTTCAAAAAGAATAACCATAAAATTAGTAGGAAGTACAATGTGGGTTGAGAGATGAAAAATCCGTTAGGGTCACAGGAGAAAAATAAAGGAATGAACTGCTTCTCAAATAACGTTATAAAAGTAAGAAGACAATAATTTGACACCATCCATTACCTGAAAGAAATGGCATTCTAGAATATCAAATCCCCAAAAATTATCCTTTGAAAATGAAGTAAAATAACAACATGTTTAGAAAAACATAAAAATTTTATGTGGTGAAATTCTTTTTTTTTTTTTTTTTTTTTTTTTTTTATTTTTGAACATGTCTATGTTTATTGTGTCTAGGCTGAGCTATTAGTAAATTGAATATATTTGTTTTTTTTTGTTTTTTTTTAATTTTTTTTTATTTTTAAACAACCTTACACGATTTTAACAAAATAATATAAAATGTGTATAAAATGTGTAAATATTCTGGATATTGCAATTATCTCCAGGAGTGCCCCCCCCAATTACCTCCCTTATCCCTCCCTTCCCTTTCCCTTTATAACTCTAAAAAAAAGATATTAGATTATAAAGCATTACATCTTATCTGGATTTAACTCATGTTACTAGACCAACTTTCTCATTGTCCAGGGTCTAGTCCCCACCTCCACAGATGAGTGGGGACAATCGACCCTTAGATCTCCGGGTTAAGCTGATTTTACTCATCAT